>CAJJDN010000172.1:0-51222 GCA_905182985.1 Paramecium sonneborni | reverse complement strand
TTCTTAGAGGTGCTGAAACTAGACCAACTACTGCTCCTTCAAAATATCCAATTGTATTTGTTCATGGAAATTCTGATATTGGAGTTGGTAATGGTGGAACAGTTGGCTGGTAGACTGGATTCACATAACTTATTGAATATTTATAAAATTATGGTGGATACACTAAAGCTGATTTGTATGTAACAACATGGGGTAGATTTTATAATAATAATTTTTAGGACCTGCCAATCCTAATTTGGCTTCATAAAATAGTCATTCTGAGAAATATGTGATGACTACTAGACGTTTCATAGAAGGTGTTCTTGCTTATACAAAAGCTAGTAAAGTTATTGTAATTGGTCATTCAATGGGAGTCACATTAGCTAGAGCAGCTATTATTGGTGGAACTTATTCAGAATCTTTGTTTAGTAAATTTACTGTCGGAGATCCAATTACTAATTCTATTGCTGCTTTCTTTGGATTAGCTGGAGCTAATTATGGTTTAGTTGATTGCACTTATGCAACTGGATTACCTACTTGTAGTACTTATAATGGATTCTCACCATCATCACAAATGCTTACTGCTTTAAATTCTAAAACTCATAGAGAAGGTTCTAAAGTATATTCTTTCTGGTCTCCAAATGATGATATCATCAAATACAATTGCATTGTCAATTCAAAAAATACTTGCATTGTTCCTGGAAGTGATGAATCAGTAATTCTATCATTCATAATATTAGTATTAATAAAACGGATATACACACTTTGATGTTAGAGATAAGTTTGCAGCTGACATACTTCGTCTCATCTAGAAATTATGATTATTTTATATATTAATTAAATATAAGACTCAAATCTTTTTTAATCGTAAGGGGGGTATTCTTACAAATATACTGCTAAAAAAGGGGCCAACATCAAAGACCCTTAGTATAACAATTTTTTAATTATGCAAAAGAGATAAATCAATAAAAGAGGTACAACATCATCATTTTCAGGTTTGTGAAAGGAGTGTGTCTGAATTACAATTAATTAATTTATTAATTGCTTTTCAATTACAATTACTTTAATCTAGGCACACCCCCTAACACAAACCTTTTGCAAAATCCCATATATTTGAATGTCTATTCTTAATTTATATAGATTGCCTTAAGCTTAAGTTACAGAAAAAGGGAACCTTCATTGAAATTGTATATCCAGCAAAATCATCAGATGATGAAACTATTGTTAAGAAAAGGATTATTAGTAATTTCGATGTCAATCCTACATTTTGGATAACTTCTGAATAAGTTGTTCCTCCTAGTTTAGATTTTGAGGGTCTTTTTAAAAAACCTTCTCAAGAATAAGTTATTAAACACAATGAAACCTTTGAAAAGCTTGAAGTTGTCACTAATACCAATCAAAAGATACTAATTGATGTTCCATCTAGACCTGCAGCTTATTCTTTAGAAAAATTAAATTTGAAAGGAAAACCAACAATTGAGTAGTTGTTCTAAGCTATTCCTAATTGTATGGATTATAAGGAGAGGGATAAACACTTTAAATAAGGAGGCTATAAACTCAACTATCAATCAGGATATGCTCCAGTTGAAATCTAAAATAAACATAAGGATCCAGAAGATTATACAAAAAAATAACATTTTATTAGATAAAAGTAATCATAAGCTAATTTGAATTTGAAAAGAACATGTGGAGTATCCTATGTAAAAAAAAGTGAAAGTGAATAAAAAGATGTTAATCATATTTTTAAAAAGTACTGATTAAATTTTATTAAGACTACCTCCACTTGTTTATTAATGTTCATCAGGTTGTTAACCTATAAATGGTTATGATGAAGCCTTAGATAACTTATATAATAATCTTTTGAATGGAAAAAATTTGATTGTCTTCACACTTTTTAATTCTTAGGATGAAACTGCACTAAGAGAATATTTATTATTTCCTCACCTTAGAAATAAGATTTCAAGAGAAAGAGTAATGATAGCTAGAAAATTTTTTAATTTATGGATGCTATTTTAAGATGCTTTATGTTTAGTGATTCACTATAACTATGATGAGTATAAAATTAAATATAATTAATAGAAATTAATTATTAAGACCAATATAATTGGATGAGTAGGAAGATATTAAACAATAATTAGTAAACTTTATATGTGAATCAGAAATTTCAATATGTTTATTATTTAAAAAAAGTGTATCAGGTAGAAAAGCATTTTTGAAAAGTGTTGGATTATGGAATGAAGGAAATGATAATTCTTCAATCTGTACAGAAACATAGAAAGAAGAAATATAGACTAAATTTGTCATATCAGTTCCAAAAGTTCCAGTAAATAGTAATTCAACTGCCCAAAGCTTATTTTAAGAGTTTACAAATATAATACAATAATAAGAGAATTATGTTTTAGAAGCTCGATCTTAAGCTCAGGTTCCATAATCTTAATAATAAAGTTCAAATAATGTAAATCAAACAAAAAAGAAGAAGAGAGCAAAAATCTTATCATCTACTGATGTTAGAAAAGATGGTGGAGCTAGTGAATAATTAATAAATCATTTAATAAAAGAAGATGGAAATCATAATATTAACACATGTAGCATCAGAATGGAAATGTATGTCACAGAAGATAAATGGAAAACAGCTAATGATCATAATAAGGATTTACTTAATGCTTTCATTAAGAGAGTTGAACATCATGTAACTAACTATTATCTAATAAAAATGATGAACAAAAGATTTAAAGCAAATGAAAAAGGTTAAGATTATATTATAAGAAGAAGTAATAAGATTTATGAAATCCCTACAGATAATGTTTAGATAAAATAAAACAAAAAATCAATAAATTGGACTTCAACTTACTCTCCTGAAAACTTTACAAATTTATCAACATATAAATTAATCAAAAAATACTAACCTATTTCTCTTGATATTATTAAAATGAAAGAATTAAGTTTTCTAAAATAGCCATTATATTGTATAACAACAAGAGATAGTTTTGCCTTTGATTTAATTACTAAAGTGACTAAAGTTAAATTGGGAGATAGATTGGTAGATAGGTATTAGATAATAATTTAAATGAATTTAGATTAGATTTCTTTTTTGAACCTAACAATTGTCCATGCAATTTTAAATCATTTTTACCAATGTTTCCAGAATATCAAGTAGGAGCACATGCATATGTAGGTTATTTTACAAATGAAGAATTACTATAAATGGAAAAAGATATTTTTGAAATGGAATTAAAAGGATTTGATGGTAATATTAAACATTATTATATTCAAAAGGTCATTATTTACCTATGACTGCTTAAATATCACATGCATAATCAAATCATCATTCAAGTGTACGTAGAACTAAATTCTTTTTTGGTTATAGATATATGTGGACTAAATGTTAATTAGCAGAACCACATTCTATGGTAGCTGCTGGTGTTAGAAGAGATGTATCATCACCTCCATTATGGATGAGAAATCTTATTACTAAATTAGAAAATGACAACGTAGTTCCTAAAAAATTTATTAATTCGATTGCTTGTAATGTGTATCATGATGGAAAAGAAGGATTAGCTTAGCATTTTGATGATGCTGTTAGATTTAAATAACCAATTTTTACAATAAGAGTTTTCTCTGATTGTAGATTATCTTTTGGAAGTTAATTTTATGGATTTTGTAATGGTGCTTTTGCTGTTCCTTTACCAAGAGGGTATTTATTATATTTACTATTATTAAGATGCATTCTTTGTATGGAAGAAGGATCGTATGCTGCAAATGCTATTAAACATTGTGTTAGACCTTGTGATATGACTGGTAAAAGTGCAGCTTTAATATTGCGTTAAATGCATGATCAAGTTACTTAGGAAGCTATAAAGTATGATGAATAAGTTGATCTACCATGCCATATGTCTACTTTATCAGTTGATGATAATGCAATACCTTTTGGAGAATAAAAGAGATTAGAAGCTGAATTACTAAGTTGATTATGAATGATAAATGCCATATTATTTAATATTATAAATACTCTTTTAAAATTTTAAGATCTAACATTATTAAGCTGATTTAAAGTATTAGAATTCCTTTAATGTTTTTAATAATTCAACAATATTATTATTGTTATTTAAAACATATTTAGAATAGCTGATAATAGATCATCAATATCTTAATTATATATCAAATATTTAGACATTGGATAAAATATGTCAATTGAAATTTTCATTAAGAAATCTAATTCTAAATAAATGAAACCACCTTCTAAATAATATAATTATTGGTTAAATTTAGAGAAACATTTAAGCTCTTAAAAAATATCATTTATGTATTGAAGTAGAAAGATTAAAATTTTATCAATGTGACTGAACTTAACAGATAAACAAGATTTTTTTTCAATCTTACATTGTAGGAGATTTTCTTAATACATGATATACAAATTATTATAAATATATATGCAATAATCCCATTTTTATTACGACATGTTCAAAATCATATCATTACTATTTCAATAGGATCTTATCAATAAATAAGAGAAGGATGATTTGAAATGTACATGAATTTTAAATGTTAGTTATGGTACTTGAATCTCAATCTGAATTGATGTTCTAACTGCAGACTATTTATCGTTCATCTGTAAAGGGAAAACAATTATATATGGTCCACGAAATAAAAAAATATATAGAGTCTCATCGATAAGGTTCTCCAAGAAATAGTTCACCAAGATCATCTAGATATTTAGAAGCCTCTCGTATGTGGAGTATTTACGAAGAGAATGAAGAAGAAGAAAGAGATAACGAAATAAAACTGATTGGAATTCGACGCTGACAATTGGTTTGTTTAAATGTTATGACTCTTTTTGTTTATTAATTATTTATGGAGACTGAAACTCAATATTAAATTTCTCCAGAAGGTGTGTTTCTAATTATATCTTTAGATATCGAATTTCTGAATGATAAATATCGTCTTGTTTTTACATATCCTGCCGTAGCATTTGCCATTTCTGGTGTCATCCTTGCATCCACTAGATTTTTGAGCTTTCCAAAATTCTTTAGAAATCCTCTTGAAGTAAGTAAAATGATAAATAAATTAGTCTCCTGAAGGAAATGCCCTATTTTATACTAGACTTTCAAAAATGGCAAAACCACCATTGTTATTATATGGTGCATGTGTTGGAGGAGCTATTGGGTTATTTTAGTATGAATTAGCTAAATATCACATGTTTGTGAAGTATAAAACTTTAGTAAATACATATTTGGATGCTTGTGAGGCTGTCTATGTGAGTGAATTAAAAAAAACTTAAGAAAAATGAATTTAATTAAAATATAAGTACACTTCAATATCATCTTAACCAAAAATCAATTATTATATAATTTATTATCTGATAATCAAATAGATAAACAAATATATATAGTTATTTAATAGAATTTTGTTTACTTTAAAAATGATAATAATCATAGTTTGTATTATAAAAACTCTTAGTAGTCAATTGAACCTTTCTATTATGCTTTTAATAGAAAAAGACAGTAAATACATTTAAGTATTACATTTAAATATTACATTTCAATCATTTCTAAATTTCCAATAAAATCTCTTTTCAAAAAAAATAAGCAATTAATCTAAAATCCTTAAAAAGATTCTTTTCCAAAAATATAAAATTTAATAGTAATAATGCAATTATGCTGTTTATAAGATTGAACTAGATATTGATAAAAAGGAATCTTTTTCTAAAATCTTTTGACTTTAACAAATTTTCGAAATAAAAGAAGAAAATTAAAATTAAAAATCATAGCAAAAATTTATTATATGCAGATAAATAAAAAATGATAAACAAATCTATTTTAAAAAGAAAATTAGTTTTATAAAGTGATTTTTTTAGTTACGATTTTGCTTAAATAAATGAATATGCAATTAATTAAATAATAATAATTCTTATACTTTTTTTTTATATTTTTTATCAATAAGGCTTGCATTGTCTAATAAAATAAACTGTAGCAAACAAAGATAAAGCTGGCAATCCTCGACTATGTTATAATTATTTAATTTACAGAACCATTCTTTTGACTGGATTCATTCTTTCAAATCTGATTTATCTTGCAACATCTCCAGCTGGTTATCTCAATTAGATATAGGAAATAGTGCAAACTCCAGCTGATACAACAGCAGCTATTGGTGAAAAGAACTAGGATTTTATTAATTCCTATTTACGTAAGAATTAAAAAATTTTTGACTAAATGATAAGCACTCTGTATTAATTCTGAATTTATAAGAATCAACTATCGTTTCATCAGTAGGAATGGAATATAATTCTCTAATTTCTGGAGTTACTGTAAGGAAATCAATATCCTAATTTGACATTATTTATATATATTTATTAATATTTTGAATATTTGTTTTTTATTTATATAAAGAAATAATTTAAATATGATAACAATATTTCTATTTATAATTCATACCTTTTGAAAATAGCTAAATTTAATGCCCCAAAACTATATAATCTATTTGATGATTAGATTTTGAAATATTTAATGAGTAGCTATTATAAAAATGGACTTTCCCTAAATTAAAATTAATAATTTTTTCATTTTTATTTTTTTAAATTCAAGTTAAAAACTGAATAACTTTATCATTGTAATTAAGCAAATTCCTTAACCAAAATCATTATTTTTTTCTATATTTAGATTAGTTTGAATAAAAAAAATTGTAAATTAACTAATGAACTTTTTTTTCTTATCTAAAATTTACTTTATATATTCCTAGATTTATGAGATTAAATTCTAATGGATTATATTTCGACATATTACATTATATAATTTAAGGAACCATATTAATCTCACAAAACTATTACATATATTTTTTTGAAGAATATGATCAAAAATTCCAAATTTTACATAATTTATGATTTAAAGACTAAAAAAAAAATATTATTTACTTATAATATCTAAATTCATAAAACTTATTATTTCAGATTTAATTATTTAAATATTACAATAAAAATGATGAATTAATAAAAGCAAGTGACACTAATTATTAAGTCAGGAGAATATTTTACCTATAATTCACAAGAATTAGATTTCTATAAGATCAATTATCATCCAGAATTTGATCCAAATGATTTTTTTGCTGCTGCTAGGTTGTTGTATTAATTGTCTTATTAAACAAAAATTTTAACTCTTGAATAATATGTGGAAATATTATATAAGAGTGAGTTTAAAGAATTACTTAAAGTAATCATCAAAGGTGATGTAATCAAATCAACAAAGGATGAAAAAATTATTTTGATTGAATTTTCGCTTAATTCAGGATTTAAATCCTAAATTATCCCCTTTTTATTGTAAAGAAAAGAAGAAGCGTTGCCCAAAAAAAGATTTGCTTTATTAATAACAGAGCCCCAATATTATGATAAATATGTAAATATAATGGAGGCATTGCACTTAGGAATCTACAAATAAGAAAATGAAGATTGGGAAATTCATCTAGTATATATTTTTCTAATTTTAGGCAATAGAGAAACAATTTCCAAAATTAGAAGGTTTAGAAGGGATTGTTATTACTGGTTCAACAAGTTCAGCTTATGATGTGTGGGAGGATTGGAAGGAACCATTATTTAATTTTTTAAAAGAAGCAGATAAACTATAAATTAAAATGCTGGGAATATGTTTCGGACATCAAATTTTAGCTCATTGTTTAGGTGGAGAAGCAAGGAAAATGACTCATGTACCTCGAATGCAAGTGGGAAGATTAACTTTACTATCAGGTTTAGAATTTGCAGAATATCATATAAAAAATTTAAATGTATATTAAATACATGGAGATTATGTTTTTGAACTACCAAAAAATAGTGAACCGTTGATGAGTGCACAACATTGCCAAAATTATGCTTTTAAAAGTTCACACCTATTAGGATTATAATTTCACCCTGAGTTTAATCCATTGATCTTATTATATTTTTTTTGGGATTTTGAAGATTAACAATTAAAAGAAGTTTATTTAAAATAATGCTATGATAGCTTTAAATAAGGAGAGGATCAATAATTAGCAATTTGGGCTTACATTATAAACTTTTTAAAAAATAGTTGAAATTAAAGTTTGATGATATTATATAAATTAATATATTTATTATTGATATTAAAAAATTTTGTTTTTCAAATAAATTTTACTCTAAATTATTTCTAAAACATTATCAGATTATATTTAATTTCAAAATATATCGACATATTAAAAAGAATCGAAAATAGAAATATTTTTCAAATTTGATATCTTATTCTAATAACTAAAAATTAACATTTTTTTACCTTTTTGATATATGGAAAATATAATTTTTTTTTTTCATAATTAGTAAAAATATTATATCAAATTTAATTGAAAATCTGAATTATGTTAAAATTTGCTAAAAAATTATGATGAAAATATAAATGGCTAATCCATGTTCAATATTAGTAGGATTACACTATAATTTGAATAAAAATTATTATGTAATTTAAAAAATGGATCAGAAAGGATAGAAATAAAAAAATCCTACTTTCTTAAACATAAAAAATCTTTTTATGTAGTAATAATTTATTTATTTTAATAATGTAATCCATGCATAAAAAAACTAATATACATAACATTTAATTATAAACTCATTTTTTAAATAGTGACTCTTGAACCCTTGATAAAAATGATTTTCTGACTTTTATTTATTCTGGAGCAGTGCGCTTGATTGTTTGGTCAATTGATTAAATGATAGATTTATTTTTCTCTCTTAAAAATTTGGATATGTAAGATTATTCTATCTGTTATTCATGATTTTTAGGAGCTTTTGATAAATTTTATTCATAATCTGATACAAGAGCTTTAAGATTCTATTTAATATAATAAAAGAATTTACCATTAATTCACCTTCATTGTGCATAGATTTTTATTTGATAAATTATTACATTTTAACTCTTATTTTTTATTCAATATCTTAAGTACCTTGAACAAGTAAACGTGCAGAATTAACCCCTTCCAAATGTTCTTACTCTTTAGAAATATCTGATATAATTTTCATGATATTTGAATTAGTTGCCACTCTTTAATGTGTGTATTTTTAAAACTTTAATAATTTTTTGCCAACTATAAGATCAGTTTAGCATATTTTATCTAGTTCTTCTTAAGAAGATATTTATTATTTAACTGATTTTAAAGATTTAATTTAAATTGCATTATCAAAAGAAGAGAGCACTTTTTATTAATAATAGAGATCCAATTCCTTTTTTGCTTTTAAAGATGAAAATGATTCAATTTCTCTTTTTGGAAATCTTTTTATAATAGAATCTATATCTGATGTAAATTTAAAAGATTTAGTTTTAACATGATTTGTAATTGCAGTTGCTCTGTGAGAATGTTAAGGTGATGGATTACCAATAGTTAATTTACTGTTTTTAACTTCATCTAAAGAATTGAATGTTCTACATTTTTCATGTTACCTAGGGGTATGAATATTTGATTAAATAGTTGTTTCTTATTCTGTAAGTCGAAACATATTTTTTTTTAAATTAGTATCTTCTGGTTATTAAAAGATGGAATATAATTAAAGATTTATTTCTTTATTAAATTTCTTATAAAATCTAGCATTTGTGTCTGACCAAATATCATTTTTTAATTTTGTATCATATTTTATGTTAGACTAAGGAAATATAGGAGCAAGTATGTAGTTAATTTCTTTAATTTCTATCATAAATGATTTATACTATAGATTTAAATAATTAAAATACTTAATTTGAATTCAAATGGTATTGTTCTTCTAAAAACATTGCTAATCCGAAATTATCAATTAATTCTGTAAGCCAAAGTGCTATTTTAAATGTTTCTAATAATTTATTATAGTCTGATTGTAATTCATATACGAAAGTCATTATATAAAGTGTTATTATAATCCAAGAAATCACTTTTGAATATTGGTCATAAAGTTTTTTAAGATGAAAATCTTGATTTATAATATCAGTCATAATAATTTAACATTCACCAATAGCTTCTTTATAATAAAAAAGTGCAGCATCGAATAGTTTAAATTGGAAATGTAAATGTCCAACTGATAAATAATATTGAAACTTGATTTTATTGAAACGAGAATCCTTAAAATATATTTCAGGCTTCCAAACTAACATTGATCGAACATCTTCATGAAGTTTAGATAACTAAAAAATTAAGAGGTGAATCTATGATATTCGATAAAGTATATCCTTAAGATAAAATATTTCTATTAATTGTATAAATGTTAATACTTAATTCATTTGCTTAATTTTCGAGCAATCCAAAATAAAACATAATAAATTGTTATAGCTTTCTCAATAAATGTAATTAATTATCGTGTTTAAGTCCATCCCTAGATTATGATTTAAGAATTTTAATAAGACAGACAATCCCTCTTCTTAGTAATTGTAAACGAATACGCCATCCTGTTTATATAATCAAGGATCTTTCAAATTCTTTATTAATAAGTTAAAATGCAACTCTGTATTTGCCGGAACCTTGAGAATGGGAAATAGAATACGCAAAGTTTAAGTGATTTCAATAATTTAGTTTTGGAAATGGTTTTCTTACGTAATAGTTAACTGCTTGGTATGACTCCTCATTATATTAAATAATAATCATTTATTATGTAGAGAATTTTTCAATCTTGATGTACTGCATTAAATATTTAGTTAATTGATTGAAGTCAATGTATTAATCCTATCTTATAATGGTTTGGATTATGGTTTTTCAATTTAAGCAATATCAGAAGTCTTTCGTTAAATTTTGGATTTCCAAATCATTTAACTAATAATTTATTTTGTGTATTTAAGTCTTTTTACCATTTAAATATTGTCACTCTCAAAAGCCTTACTCAATATATATGATTGTTTCATAGATTCTTTATCAATATAAGTAACTACTTTTAGATTCTAACTAAGTATCACTTATGTTTGATCATTGAAAATAACTTATACAGTTTTATTAGATAATCTAAATATCATAGCATGTTTAGATTTCATCCATTTCTTAACATAGATCCTCTAAGATTCAAATTAATAGTTTTCTTTAACTTTTTCATCTAACAATAGATAACTTCTGAAATGTATCATAATTGTATTCTTTTTAAGCATCTCTTGATATTCTAAACTTCCCTCTATTTCATCTCCATTTCTATCTACATATATGTATTTACTAAAATATTCAATATAATTTATTACTCTTAATTTAACATCAACATTTTAGAACTATCATTGAAATATATACCACATTGTTAATTATCTAATAAATATCCTAAACCATATTTGCTTGAATAATCAACCCTTAATTTAGGAATGAATGTTACCATTTCTTTACAATAATTTAAGGTTCTTAAATTACATAATTTTAGTTGAGACAATTTTCATTCTATTCTAAAAATTACAGTCTATCCATACTTCTATATTGGAGGAATTATTTTGCATTTTAAATATGATTTTAAGTATTTTCTAACCTGTGAATACTTTATGATTATTATTTCTAATATAATCTAATAAATTATGATGAAGGTGGACAGGTTAAGGTGCTTAATGGTAACAATTCAGGAATTAAACCTTTAAAGAATTCGTGGTTCTTTATTTCATCCAAAGTTAATCTTTTTGATGGATCTATAACTAGAATTTAACTAATTAATGATTTAGCTTCATCACTAATTATTATATGTTCTGGAAATTGATAAGCATTCATCTTAATTCTTCTATAAGTTTTTTTTACATCATTAGTTTCAAAAGGAGGTTTCCCAATCAATAATGTATATGCAATTACTCCAAAAGACCAAATATCCACTTCAAAACTATGTCCATATTTCGATTCTAATATTTCAGGAGCAATATAATTTGGAGTTCCACATATTGTATGTTTTCTTTCTCCTTCAAATTCTAATTAAGAGGCCAATCCAAAATCTCCTAATTTTATTTCCATTTTGTCTGACAAAAATAAATTACCCAATTTTAAATCTCTATGAATCACTTTATGTTTATGTAAATAACTAAGTGCTTTTAGAATTTACATTAAATAACATTAAACTTCAAGTTCTGTTAATCTTTTTCTTCTCTTTAATAATTCATTTAGTGTTTAATTAGTGCATAATTCTAAAAGAATATATACATTTTCATCATCTTCAAAATATTTATGAAACCCAACTATATTTTAATGTTAGAGACTTTTATGTATCTTAATTTCAGACATCAATTTTTATCTTGTTCTAGATCTTGTTAAGGTTGATTTACCAATTATTTTGCTAGCATATAATTACTCTCCAAATGAAAATTCATAACATTTAGCAAATCCTCCTTTCCCCAAGAATTTACCTTTAATATACTAACGCACTGTATTATCAGAGCACACTTCTTCAACAAAATCCATTTTTTAACGATTTATTTTAAAATCAGAATTTAGAGTCATAAATTTTACAAATTATTTTCATCTCAAAGTATTGATAATCTTGATAAAACATTAAACAAAGTCTAGTAAATAAAAAATAAAAATGGTTTTAACTGTTGAAAAATATAATTTTGAATATACANTCATTCTATTCTAAAAATTACAGTCTATCCATACTTCTATATTGGAGGAATTATTTTGCATTTTAAATATGATTTTAAGTATTTTCTAACCTGTGAATACTTTATGATTATTATTTCTAATATAATCTAATAAATTATGATGAAGGTGGACAGGTTAAGGTGCTTAATGGTAACAATTCAGGAATTAAACCTTTAAAGAATTCGTGGTTCTTTATTTCATCCAAAGTTAATCTTTTTGATGGATCTATAACTAGAATTTAACTAATTAATGATTTAGCTTCATCACTAATTATTATATGTTCTGGAAATTGATAAGCATTCATCTTAATTCTTCTATAAGTTTTTTTTACATCATTAGTTTCAAAAGGAGGTTTCCCAATCAATAATGTATATGCAATTACTCCAAAAGACCAAATATCCACTTCAAAACTATGTCCATATTTCGATTCTAATATTTCAGGAGCAATATAATTTGGAGTTCCACATATTGTATGTTTTCTTTCTCCTTCAAATTCTAATTAAGAGGCCAATCCAAAATCTCCTAATTTTATTTCCATTTTGTCTGACAAAAATAAATTACCCAATTTTAAATCTCTATGAATCACTTTATGTTTATGTAAATAACTAAGTGCTTTTAGAATTTACATTAAATAACATTAAACTTCAAGTTCTGTTAATCTTTTTCTTCTCTTTAATAATTCATTTAGTGTTTAATTAGTGCATAATTCTAAAAGAATATATACATTTTCATCATCTTCAAAATATTTATGAAACCCAACTATATTTTAATGTTAGAGACTTTTATGTATCTTAATTTCAGACATCAATTTTTATCTTGTTCTAGATCTTGTTAAGGTTGATTTACCAATTATTTTGCTAGCATATAATTACTCTCCAAATGAAAATTCATAACATTTAGCAAATCCTCCTTTCCCCAAGAATTTACCTTTAATATACTAACGCACTGTATTATCAGAGCACACTTCTTCAACAAAATCCATTTTTTAACGATTTATTTTAAAATCAGAATTTAGAGTCATAAATTTTACAAATTATTTTCATCTCAAAGTATTGATAATCTTGATAAAACATTAAACAAAGTCTAGTAAATAAAAAATAAAAATGGTTTTAACTGTTGAAAAATATAATTTTGAATATACATTCTTATAAAAATAGTACATTATTAATTTATTATTTACTACATTACTTTTTAAATTAATTGGATATATAGAAATGAAGATTTCAATAATTGAATCAAATAATTATATAGATTTTATTAAAATTTTTAGTTTTTAATAAATTTTTAATGTAATCAATTCGTGCATAGAGAATGAAAAAAATAATGTAAGTCCAAGGAGAAGTTGGACAACATAAAGGATATACAGCTATAAAAATAGCTGGAAATGCTCATGAATTAATACGTAAAAGTAAAACAGTAGCTAATAATATTGGTGAATTAGCAAAACAAGATATAACTAAGAAACTTTTACAAGATTAATTCAACTCAATAAAAAGTTATGACATAGCTAAAGGTGAAGAAAAACCTGGTTAATAATTTAAATCAATGCATAGTATGTACGATTTGTAAACATTGAAGATTACAAAATTGTATAAGAAAAAAGAAAGGAATGAACTTGAAAAATAAATAAGAAATCAATTATCAAAAGATCCAGATAAACAACTTTTATTATCAGAGATATATGAATAATTAGAAGATAATTCAGATGGAGAAGTTCTAAAAAAGAAAGATAAAATTAAAGAAGAATCTCTGTCTACTTAGTAATAAGAGTATGATGAATCATAAGATTAAACTGCAGATCTTAAATTATGGACAAAAAGATTAAAAGAGCAAAAGAAAAAAGAAGAACGTAAATAAGATGATAGTAGTACACTTAATTTGATTTCATAAAGAAATAAAAAAAGATCATCAACTGAAATTAAGAAACAAATATAACATTAATAATCAATTAAATTATTACCTTTGGAAAGATAAAATTCATCATAAAATTCAGTTCCTTCATAAAATACACCTAAATCTTATAAAGATATTATGAAGAATGCTGTCTCTAAAGTTAAATAATTAAAGAGTTTAAATGAAGATTTAAGTGTAGAACGTTCAGTAGAATAATATATTTAAAAAGCTTCAGCAGTAGCTTTAAGTGAATTAAAAGAAATTGGAGAACTTAATGTAGATGAAGAAAAAGGATTGACAACTAATTTTGATTTTACAAATGAAGGAGTATAAAGAATGTATAATACTTTAGTTAAAGTATAAATTTCAGAATTTAAATCAGAAGCTGAAAAGGCTAAATTTTATAAAAAATAAACACAACTCATATCCAATAAATTAACATTTAAAATTAAATAGAATGATATTATGATTGATACAAGAGTTACTACTTAAGAAAAATTAAGATTAGAAACCCATGAATTTCATGAAAAAATTGGATAAATTAAATAATTAACAGAATAATTAATAAAAGAAATCAATAATTTAAAAGATCCAAAAATTCAAGGCAGCCTTTAAATGAGTAAATCAAGAATGTCATTAGTCAATTAATTTATGAATCAATAAAATAAATTAAAAGAGTTAGATTAAGATATCTTAATACTTAAAGAGAGCAAAAAAGCATATAAATAAAAAATAATATTTAATAAAAAGACTTTAGATTAGATAGATTAAGACATTCATACTAAAAAAAAAGAAAATAAAGCATTGTAAAGGTGTTTAGTAAGTTTTTATTTTTAAGTATTAAAAAATGGATAAGATGTTAGAACAACTGGAATAGCATGGGTTATTTCCAAATTAAATTCTTTAGGTGAAAAATCTTAATATTCATTTATGCCTGATTTTTTAGATTAAAAAGCTAAGGAATACTTACTTTAAGTAATTATTATTTTTATCTAAGAAAGCATCTATGTTATCAGATATAGAGCATTTAGAAAAAGAATTAAGTGAGTCTTTTAAATAATATAAATAAGAATAATCTCTAGATAGTAGTTTGGCTATTATGTAATAGAGTTTATCTTAAAATGATTCTTTAGAAATTTCATCTTTGCCTTCAATCTTTCCTCATGATAATCATAAATTATCTTCAATTGACTTATAACAAGCAAGATAAGATGCTGCTAAAACTTGTAGAAACAACTATTAATTAGATAAATTGGGACCTATTACATAAGGATTGTCAAATGAAGATATTGAAAATTTAGAAAATATGTTAACAAAATTAAACTAAAAAAATTAGCCAGTTACCAATGGCACATTAATTTATAAAGAAACTTAAAAAAAAATTAAATAGTAAATAAAATAAAAAAGTCAAATGGAAGTTTCTCAAATAAATGATTAATCTGCAGTTTTAAAAGAATAAGCAATTCATTCTTATGATAAATGCAATACATAATTAAATAAAGTTAAATCAAAAGTATCATTTTGTAATAGTTAAGCTTCAACATCTTGAGGATGAACAAATAATTAGAGTTGTAAAAGAATTTGATTATAAGAATTACGGTAAAAGGTTTAGTATCGATCCAATTACAGTGATTTCATGTCTCGTTGGAGGAGCTAGATGTGATAGGGAAATTGTTAAATATGGAATAAAGAAAATCCATTATGAATGAAATAGTATACTTATTTTTATATTTTATATATCAGTAATTCTCTTTACTTATTTGTACATACTTTGGTTTAGTATCTGATCTACTTGTATTAAATTATTAAGATCTTAAAAATTATTATTATGGTGATTTATTAAGGGGCTAATATAAATATGATAAATACTAGATATATCATGTTTTATCGTAATGGTGATTTATTAAATTGATTAGATTATCTTATAGGTGATTTAACATTCTAAAAATGATTTTAATAGAATGGTATCATATTATAAATTTTATCCCTATATTTGTCTATAAAATCTTTAAGCATTTACCATGATGGTCTTTCTTATTCATCTAATAATAATAACTATTTAATAAATTCAATCAAAATCTAAGAATATCCCATTTACATAATTCGATTAAACTTTTATTCCAATTAATCAGTTAAAACTATACCATCAACATAATCAAAACAATCATAAACTTCTTCCATTAAGATTACACTCAAAACTGTGAGTCCGAATGAATATACATCACTTTTATATGGATCATGAATAGGTGACATAATCAATTCTTTGTATTATTTCAAAAGACTTGGAGATAGATATGACTTGTCTTAACTTTATATCATTTTTTAATATCCATTAAGTCCATCATTAAACAGACTACATTCAGATAATTTGATGCAACCATTTTCATCTAAATAAATTGTAGAAGGTTTAATATCACCATGAAAGACATTTTTTTCGCTTAAATATGTACATGGATCAATAATTTATTATAATAGAATCCAAATATGTCCTTCATTGTAAGGTTTATTATTTAACCTCCTTATACACATTTCATTTGTTAAACTCTCTTCATAATATTAAATGATAATTGCAATAGAACTTTGATCTGAACAAACTTTCATTTGATCTTATTTATGAACTGCAAGTATTTTAAGTAAATTGTTTTATTCAAAAGAATTTCTTTTTTTTAGATGAACTACAAGATTGGATAATTCTTTTTCACTTTTTGTAAAATACTTCTTAAGACAGATTTATTCGTTTGTCTATGTTTTAATATGATTTTACTTAAATGTGTGTAAATAATTTAATAGTTCCAAATTATGGATGTATAGTCTCTCTTTCTTGGGAATATTGAAGCAGAAATTATTTATACTCTTAAGTCTTTTGATTAGTACTTTATTCTTATCCCATTAACGATAAAAAATTATTTATAAAAAATCAATTCCATAAATCCTCTCCAGATTTTTATTTATGTTTTTTTACTAGTGGAGGATTAAGCTAATTATTGGATTTGCTTGGTTTAATAATCAATTTATTAATAAATTCTTGTTATTTTAGATTGGAAGTTTCTTATTAAAACATCTTAACTGCCTTTTTAGGTGAAGCTTCTTTGTTTGATAGTATCATTTAGAGCTTCTATAATTCTTAAGCTACAGTTGCAAGTGAATTTCCATTAGCAGGTTTAGTGAGTTAATTTAATATTAAATCAACAGATTCTAAATATATTACATATATTAATACTTTTAGCTTATTCAGTAGTTGTATCATTTTCATACTTATGAATTTATTCTTAAAGTAATACTAAATCTTTTTTCTATCTTTCTTATTCCATTTTACTAATTTTTAAATCAAGTTCTAATTTTTTGTTTATATCAATTTAATTTTTTAATTCATATTAAGTAACAGCTTCAGAAGAATGATGATAAGAACCTTATTAAGGTAATGTTTAAATATAACTATTTGAAGAGGGATCAGCAATTAAAATCATTTTAGAGGATGGCATTTCAGATAAAAACAATTATTGTTTAGCATTAATATTATTTTTAGAATTAATAGGAATATCTAGAGAAGTGGGAATTTCAACATCTTTTTAATTTAGAATCTCAACTAATTATTATATTCTTGATTCTTTTGTTTAATTAATATCTTCTAATTCTTTTTATAATTTCTCATAAGCATCTAATTCTTCTTATAATTATAAAATAGTATCATCTCTTTCATTTAATCTATTAGTTAAAGCAATCATAATATCTCTTTATTTTAATAATAATTATTTATATTTATCTGTTTAAGCTTTATCTTCTTCAATATTTTATCTCTCTTTTTCTAATTCTTATAATTTCTCTTAATATTATTATCGGATAATTTTTTATTATTATTCAAGAGCGTTTTAAAATTATGGAGTTTCTTCAATTTTCTATCCTCCAACTAACATTTAAGAATTCAATGATGAAATCTTTTCTTCTAATTATTTTCTCATTTCTCTTTCTTAAACAAGATCTCTATTTCTTTATTCATATGCACTCATAACTTCCTATTTATCCTCTAATGCTTTTTATCTTTCTTTTTCTAATTCAGCAACCATTGAATCAATTGGCATTTTACTTCTTTCATCTAATTCTTATTTTAATTTTTATATTTCTAATTAATATTTTCTTAGTAAAGCTCCTTAATCTTAATCTTAATTAACCATAGGAGTATTTCTAATATTTTTAGCTCTATTAGCAAACTTTAAAGTAGAAAGAGATTCATTAAATGCTTCAATAGCTGGTGATATCATTGCCATAAATGTAGTTTTACAATTTCCTCCTAAAGAATCTTCTAATAATCTTGTAATTTTAGAGTCTCTATATGGAATATGTGATTTTGGTTATTTAAATTCAGTCAAAGCAGCTATAACATTTCCTAAAGCAGATAAAGATTAATTGATCTTTTTAGATTCTTCTAAACGTATACCTGTAGCTCCAGTTACTCTTACTCTTTCACTTCCTGCTAAATCAACCAAATTAAGTTTTCCAACTTTTGCTCTCTTTCCTTCTGGAGTCTCCTCTATCTATTCAACTGTTATAATAAAAACAGCATGACTACGAGATGATGTATCATTCATTCTTGTACTTGCTGTTACTCTTTTTGCATTTCCTCTTCTCATTAATTAATATATTTCTGGAGGAGAACGAACTGCCCATTCTGATAAATTCTCTACAAATACACCTCTCTTCTTATCTTCTCTAATATTTAATTATTAATGATCAGGTCTCAATAAATCACTTATTTATTCATTGTATATTTATAAATATGATGCTCTTACCATAAAAGTAGTCATTGAATTAGATTTCATCTATATATGTGTAAAAATATTATGCAATGATCTTGGTATTATACCTAACTAATCTGAATTCGGAGTAAATGAAAATCCATGCATTGTATATGTTTTACCTGTTCCTGTTTATCCATAAGCCATAATAGTAGAATTATATCCCTTTTGAATACTTATTCATTTCATACTTAAAGGGTTGAATCTACTGATAGTGCAGCTGTTGTTTCATACACTTCTACTTATGTACTCTCTTGATCATATACATAATCAAATGTAAATTAATGAATCGTGTAATTTGCTGGGTTTTATACAAAAGCCTCCAATTCTTCATCAGGTACTAATTCTATTGCATGATAATCGAAAATGCAAAGTTGCTGATTATCTGGAGCCGCTTGGACCTTTTCAAATTTTGAATCATAACTTTACAGTTGATATGAATTTTCCATCCTTTATCTCTCTTGCCATTGGAGGACGGATTCTTATTACTACCCGAAGATTTTCATTAGAACCTTCTTTCTCTCTCTATTTCATTAATTTTTATGTTGTATTTACTTTTAAACATAGCTTTTGCAAATATATTAGATAATGTTTTTGCTAACTTTGATGCCCCTTATGTCCATATTCCTAATGATTTTCATGTTGTTTTTGGAACCTAAAGAACCAGTAGTCCTAACACAATCACCGTAGATTATTCTACAAAATTGGCTAGTTCACACATTATTTTATCTATTGATAAAATTGGAGAAATTGCTAATGCTTATGTCAATCTAAATACAAATAAGGTATATTTAAATTATTATCATTCATTTCCACCTGAAATGAAATGTTCTATATTTAATGCTCCAAATATATCTAACAAATTGTAAGTTCAATCTGGAAATAATGCATTTATACTCGAACCTGATGTTGTATTTCATTTAATGAGTCTTTATATGGGAACTGGAGATGATGATCTTGCCAGATTTGAGATTAGTTCGCTTTTGTAAGGAAAAAATAAAGCATATGCATTATTTGATAAATAAGGAAATCTAGATTCTATAGAAATCGATTTGGAATCTAAAAGATAAATTAGATTCTATGTAATTGAAGATTTAGTGGAAAAGAAGTTTTCTCAAGATGATTTTAAAGTGCCTTGGGATTGTCAAGAATCTGATGTAAATTTGAGTGAGATTATTGAAAAATTGATGTTATTTTTAAAGTGAAAATAAAATGAATATGAGTACAAAAACATTGAAATCTCTTTAATAAAGTACCCACAAACATTAACTACTATCTGATGTGTTCTCTGATATTAACTTCTATAAATATCGTAGTCAGTCAAATACTGATTAATATACTCCAATAAAAGGATTTTAGATTGTTAAATTAAGAGGTCCTTCTCGATTATCTGTTTAACCATCTTAACAATCTATTAAGACAATTAAAAGCATTAAAAAACGAAATAATTCTCAAAGCAATGTCAGATTTGATCTCTTTAAACATGTTTTGGAAATGGATGATAGTGAAATGCATGATAAACTAATTAATCTATTTGAAATTGATTTAAAAATGCGTAAGAACTTAGAGATTAACAGAATGATAGTTTAGGATAAATAATAATCATCAGCATTATTGGATGAGATCTATTAAGAGATTTTATTAATGTTAAGTAACACTATAGAGAGAATACATCAATATATAAATGCTAACAATCTCGAACGTTCAAATTTAAAAAAGGCACATCGAAGAACTGCCATTGAAATAGAACATTAGATGTAAGAGTTTATAAATATGATGTTAACTGCTATTGCTAAAAGAGATATGACATTAGCAAAACTAATAGAGAATGCTTGGAAATTAGTTTGTATTGCAATAGAAATGATATTATAAAATGGAAAAGCAGAATAAGAATACATTCAATAAGAAGTATTAAATGAATTATAATAAGAAGTTGTGCAATTAAAATAAGAAAATGAAGATATTTATCATAAATATATGGAAGTCTCTGAATTAAATAATAAATTAACTTAATAACATAAATAAGAAATAAACATTCTAACATATTAATTAAATATGGCCAAAGTTGAATTCAATGATTATAAATAAAATTAAGAGGCTTTGAGTACTTTAGAGAATGCTACTGGAAGTCTTAGAGATGTGGAACTTAATCTCAAAGATACAAATAAGATTCTCAATAAAATTGAAGAAAATATTAGCAATAGAGATACTTAATTATATTAGACATTAAAGTCTGTTGTTTAATAACATAAAATGGATAAGGATAGTTAAATGAATAAGGCATAGAAACTCATTAATCGTTATTAACTAAAATCCTTAAATACCAAATAATGTATTATTGCTTCTGAATATTTCAATCATCCTTTTATTTAACATTTAGATATCAATTTTTAATAAAATTAATATGATGAAAAATATATTTAATCATTACTTATTGATTGGTTTAATTAGGAATGTGTCAAATAATAATTTGGTACTCATCCTGCTTAGTAGAGATTAGAATAAATAAGTTCTTATGAAAGAAAAAGTAATCCAGAAAGTTTTATTAATTTCTTAATAAAAAATGAAAATCTTAATCAATTATAAAACTGCATTAGTTATATAAGTTAGAACTTAGAAATGAGTGATCTAAATTAATTAAATAAAGTAGATAAATTTAATAGATAATTGTGTATATTTTTTGGTGTTATTTTTCAATTTGATATAAACAATATTGAAATTGATTTATTAACATATGATAGGATTAGATTTTTATATTCAGGTCTTATGTAATCAAATTAAGAAGAACTAATATAAAATTAAAATAAATTCTAATGGTACAATTTTGTAATTTAAAATCTAAGTGAATTATGTGTTTCAATTTTTTCAGATTATTCAGAAAAAGTAGGGAACTCATAATAAACAATAGTTTAAATTTTAATATATATCATGTAAAATGAAAGTGATAAAAGAAAGCATCAATTAAAAAGATTGATAGATGATTTTAAAATTGTAGATATTGAGTTAAATTTATAAAGAGAAAGAATGTTAAAATTTGTTTAAGAGTTATGCTCATTTTATAATTATCAATATAATGAATTACAAATAATGTAATATGCTTAGGCTTTATTTGATCGTTATATTAGAGTTTATTAAACAGGTAGAAAGAGAAATGGTTTAGAAATTGGAGAGTGGATAAGCTTCATTTAAGAATTATAGTAAATATTGAATAAAATGATTTAAATTAAACCTCATCTACACCATCAAATCTTTATGCTTGAAGATCTTCAATATGTGAATAAGGAATTTTAAGTACATACTCGAACTTCATAGATTGAAAGAAAGGAATCATAGATAAGAAAAAAATGAATAAACAATTTAATCAATCAAATATTATAATATGAATTTTTTTCATTTCATTTTTTTAAATGGTTTATAACGGAAAAAATAATACCCAGCAGTTGTTAGACTTACTAAAAGGGTTATTCCTCCTGTTAATGAAATTATAGAGAAACTATTTTTTTATTTTAATTATTAAATTTAAAGATTGGAATACCCATAAGACCTTAAGATATTTAGATAATTTACTAGGAATGCAAAATGTCAACAAGGTTGGAGATTTACGTCCAAACTGAAATATTATCATCATAAAAAGTCATAGGAATAAGTTATGCTGTTTAAAAACTACAAGATTTTTCAATCATCAAAAAATCAATTATGTTTAAACTTCTTTCAATTAATTATTCAGCTTATTATTCATCATAAATGCTAATCACATAAGTTTTAGAATTTATTGTTGTAATTCTTGGTGATAAATTATTAAATTATTCTTCTAAAATTTTCTAAATTACATAAAGGATGAGTTACTTTTTTATTTTTTGTAATAATAACAAAATGAAAAACTTTTCTCTCTATAATTTTTTTAACAGAAGACCAAGAATCCTTTTTATTTTGTTCTTTGAAAGCATCAGACATTTTAATATCAATTCCAATATAATTCATTAATTTATATGTATCTTTATAATTAAAAAAGGAGAATGCACTAAAAATAATAGTATTAAAATATTATACTTCCATAATGATAACCATTAAGTTAAAGTTATTTACTGTGATTATGGATGATATTATTATAAGAGTGGAAAACTTGTTTAATACGTTACAGGATAGAAGATATAATCAAATTAAGTTGGAGTAATAATTTAACCTTGTAATTCAAAAATAGATTTTAGTTCTTATAGAGCCATTTCACTAAGTTCAACAGTTTATCCAGCTTCTTAATCGAATATAATTCTAAAATTTATAATAATTATTATACTCATCTTAAAATAAATATTCTTCAAGTGTTAAATCATCTTTATAATGAAAAAAACGAAGAATGGTCCAACTGATTTAAATTTTCATTAATTCAATGCCTCTTTTTTGTAAAGCCATAAAGCCTTGGAGAGTAATAAATTTTTTTTTATTAGAATCATCTTTTAATTCTTCTTCAATCATATCTTTAATTCCTGCTATGTCACTTTAATCTAGATTCCTTTTGAATACTTGTTTTTAAAATCGTTATAATTCTTGATCACTCCATACACCATCTCCATCTCGATCACAAATACGAAATATATGAGTCAATGCTTTTTTAAAACCTTCTGTAAGTGCCTTATTTACAAGACTATATAAAGGAGCCAAAGGGTATAAATAAGATCTTTAAGCACAATTAATTACATCCTAAACACTCTAAAATTAATTTGATGAACATTCTATTCCCATTTCAACTTACTATATTATATAGATGTATTACACTAAAATCCTTGACCAATTATTTAATGACTTTAAAGATTCTACAATAATCTCTATTATCCTCAACACCCATTAAATCAAGTTTATTACCTACAATAATAATAGGTTATTTAAGTTCTTTTTCTTTCAATCCTTTAAGCCAAAATTTTTATAATCTTTCACATGAACAATTATCATCTATTGAATACATTAAAAGTATAATATCTGCTATTTTAACTTATTCTGGAATTTAATTAGCTTAACATTTTGTATCAATCAAAGTTGTATTGCATTCTGGATGATTAAACATTTCTGGAGGTAATTGAATAGGCTAATGTTTTTCAACATGAGTCAGTTTATTTATATTTTCATTAATTAGAGCTGAAATAAATGTTGATTTGCCAACTCCACCTATATAAATTTAATATTATTTAATACTATCTCCAATTAAAACAACTTTGAAATCGCTTTTCTTCATTTTAGTAATTCTCAATTAATATTTTTTATTTTTATGAATTTAGAATACCCATGGGATGTATAGAAAATTAAATTTAAGAATATTTAAGTTTTTAGAAGTCATTAAAAAGATGTAATTTGATAGCATAAAATTACCTAGAAATATATATTAATTGGCAACCATACACTAACATAATAATTTTGCATTCTATATCTAAACATTTTAAAAGGACCAGATCTTTATTAAAAAGAACTTAAATAATATATTTATGAAGAAGAACGATCCTTTGAAAGTTTAGAAGATGCAAAATAATACTTAAATAAATATAATTTAACATATTTATATACAGTATCAGGAATAATTGGATTTATAAAATTTGTGTAAGGATATTATGTTATGTTCATTAAGAGATGTAAATCAATAGCAAAATTGGGAAAACATAAGATCTTTACAATAGAAGAACGATCAATAGTAGAACTATTTGATGGACAATATTCTTAAGTAGAATCAAAATATAAGAAATTATTCTAAGATTATGATTTAGAAATAGGATTCTATAGTAGTTATACTTATGATGTGACAAGTTCATTATCTAAAAATATAATTCCATCAGAAGATGTTTAAAATAAGAATTAAAAATATCATTAAATAGGATAGTATCGAAATTTATTTATGTGGAATCATTATCTTTTAACAGAGTTTGATAAAATCATAAAAGATAAAAGATGGGTGATTCCAATAATTCATGGTTATTGTGAATAAAGTACAATAAAAACAGTTGCAAATTATTTTAGTATAACTTTATTAGCTAGAAGATCAATAAAACATGCAGGTGCTCGTTATTTAACAAGAGGTATAAATGAATAAGGTTATGTTGCAAATTTTGTAGAGACAGAATAAATAGTTATAGAATTAGATAAATCAACATGTTAAAGACCTGCTTGTTCTTCATTTATATAAATTAGAGGTTCTGCTCCTGTTTATTGGTATTAAGAACCAAAAATGTATTTATTTAAATTACCAATAAAAATACATCAAAGTGACCCTTATTTATATGCAACTAAGAAACATATATGTGATTTGATTTCTTCATATGGTAGATCAATATATATGGTTAATTTGGTTAAACAGAATGAACATAATAAAAGAGAACAAGTACTTGCTGAAGAATATTTTGCAGCTATTAATACTGTTAAGGAAGAAATGTAGAATTAAACAGAAATAGAACTAGGATATTTGGGTTTTGATATGAAAGCATAACTAAAATAAGATAAGGAAGAATTTGTAAATAAATGTTATTCATTAGCATATTATTGTATTATGAAAACTGGAGTATTTCTATTTGTAAAAGAACCTAAATGTAATGAAAATGTTATTATTGAAATATAAAATGGAGTTGTTAGATCAAATTGTGTAGATTGTTTAGATCGTACAAATGCATTTTAGTAATTGATTGGTGAAATGGCACTTGGTATTTAATTAGCTAAAATTAATCAAAGTAGTTTAAAATTTAATTTACTTTTATTAAATGAATCTATTTTATAAGAATTTAGAGAGATGTATGAATAATTAGGTGACTTTGTCTCATAATAATATGGTAGTTCTTTAGCACATAAATAAAATATAGGTCAGAAATCTAAGAGAATAGAATTATTCACTTCACTTAAAAGACATTATAATAATAATATTGAAGATCCTTAAAAATAATATTAAATTGATTTATTTTTAGGAATTAATCGTCCTACTCCTGGACCATTTATTGAAGAATAAATGAATATTTGGCTATTTCCAGATACTAAATATTTATAGTAATATACTTAACATAAATAATGGTGGGTTAATCCTTACTTAGAATTTTAATAGAAATCACTTATTGATGAAATAAGCAGAAGATGCAAAGAAGCTTGTTAATAAGCTAAAAAAGATTTAAAAACAAAGATTGAAAGAAAATAAACAATATTTAATTTTGATATCATTGAGAAAATGAAATATAAAACAAATTAAAAATTAAAAGGTAAAAATGTTTTTATTTTATCTTCTCCTTATACAAAAGTTAGAGAAAAACCTTAAAATTATATATCAAAACCTTTTAATTTAGAAGAAAAACTTAAGAAACCTTATTATGATGTTATTTTAATATATGAGACTGATTAAAAAAATGATTCTTCATGTGAATCAAATTAATCTTCACCAAAAATGAATTTTTAAAATTAAAAAACTAGATTCTCACTTTTAAAAGGAGATGAAATTCTTGAAATATAATAGTATACTAGAATTAAATCATTTGAAGAATTAACTGATGAAGCAAATTAAATAAGAAAATATTTAAAATATAATCTTTCCTCTGATGATGAAGAAAAACTAAGAAACAACTTAAAGAGATACTTAAATGGTGAATAACCTAAAGAATCAGTTGTTCCAATAGATAAAAATCCAGATATTTAAAAATAATATAATGAAGTGAAATAATCTATTGTTCATTCAGAAATAGTCTAAGGTGTATCAATATAGTAAACTAAAAAGATACCAGTTGAATAGAAATCTGTCAAATTTTTAGAATCGTTGCTAAAAAAGAATTTTGCTTAATCGCAGAAGCTAAAAATTAATAAAATATGAATAATATGATTATAAAATACAACGAACTTAGAGTTTCTATCACTCCAAAAACCTAGACCAGTCTTAACAGTCCTGTCAGAAAGTAATGAGAGTTTCCTATGATAGTACATAACCAATTTTTATAACGTCTCCAAAAAAACAATTGTCTAGCATTAAGGAAATCACTAATAAGTAATAGGAATTAAATAAGCTTCTCAATTAGAATGTTGATATTTAAACTTAATCTGCTAATACTTCAATGCATTCATTTGATTGTATGACGGCTCAATCTAAATTTAGAAGAAAATAAATACAAGCTGATTATAGTTCAAAATTAATTTCCTTAGACGATGAAATTGTAGAAGTCTATAATGAATTTGAGAAGAATTACAAATAAATAAATGATTTAGATAAATTATAATAAACTCAATAAACTAGTAATCGATTTATTGATGTGAGTAGAAAAAGCATCAGTAATTTAATTTAAACACATGATGGTCTAATTTAATCAGATCTAAAGTTTGGAAATATGAACAGAATAAGAATTAATAGATTCAAATTTTATTATTTTCGTATTAAACTTAGAGGCAAAGTTTCCCCTATTTAAGTATTCTTTAATATTCCTGAAAGAGTATAGAGTTCAGCTTTAAAAATGTTTTTATCAACTAAAGCAGAATTTCCAACTAAATTTAATGCAGAATACATTCTTCACTCTCGATTTGCTAAAATCTTTTCTGAAAGAAACTAACATTATTTTACTGAAGAATATCTTTTTATTACAATTTATTCAGAAGTTGATTTTGAATTCTCCATAACATTCTAGTTTGGAAATTACTAAATTACAAAATCACCTCCCAAATAAATAATAGAAACTTTAGATTAAATTTAACCAAATAGTTCTCCTACTTAAAAGAATTTGCCTAATGATAAAATTTTATAAAATCTTTCTTTAACTCAATATCATGGAAGTTAAAAGTTAAATAAAATATTATCAGTTTAGTCAGAAAGAACTCATAAATAAAAAATGGCTAAATCTTTAAGATAATCAATGTTAGAAGATAAATAAATAGAAAAGAAATCTAAATTACTTGTTAAAGATTAAATTCTTCATTTTAGAGAAGTAGAAAGATAGATCAAATAAAAAAAAATGTAAATGTAATTTGCTTAATAAAACTGGTTTCAAATTTTTAGTTTACTTCTCATTACTGAATATGTTTCTAATTCCTTGTAAGAATAAAAAAGAAAATAAAAAATTGCAGCCAAAGGAAAACTATTAGTATGGGCTATGAAAACTAAAGCTTTATTAGATGTCAAAGAATATGGAGATAGTGCAAAAGAAAGAACAATTTTTAAGACTAGATGTGTAATATAAAGTTTTGCTAGTATGATTAGGGAGAAATCAAAAATCAAAGCAAAATTTGTTATTACTAAATTTATGGGACGCATTCTTTTATTTCTAACTATTCTTAATAAACATTAAAGTACTCTTAATAAAGGTAATTATTATTTTTATTAATAGTTATTTTTATTTAAAGAAAATTTCGTTTACTAAAAGCTAAGAAGAGACGATTTAGAGACAGATTTTGGAAATTAATAAAAGAAAATGTAGCAGATATTATATATGATCTAAGAAGATAAAAAGAAACTTAATTTTTCTTTGATAAATAACACGTAAATATTGATATGTATATGATAATGAAATATTTAGACCTATAATGAATATAGTCATAGATGAATATTGTAAAAAACAAAGGATTTTATGGATGGCATATGTTCAACACACATTTTTAGAAAAAGATTAAAAGAGAGTAAAAAAATAAATCTATTTATTATATAGAAAATCCATGAATATGCCAAAAACTTAAAGGAGCCAAAGATATACGATTTGCCAAATAGAAACGAGTTAATTCCACTTATAGAGTAATATGCAAAATTGAAAAAAATACTATGACTATAAATAATTTATTTTAATGGGAAATGCATGTTAAGCGACATAAATTACTCTTAACACAGAAATTAGTGATGAATCTACAAGACCTCAAGTAATAATGGAAACGACTGATAGAGTTATATTTAAAGAAATTTACAAAAAAGAAAAAGTTGAACTTCCCGATAATTCATATTAATCACCTCTTCTGACACATCTTCCTTTAATTAATCTGGACTTAATTGAACCAGATTAATTTTTTCCTTAAATAAAATCAAACAGAAGAACTTTAAGTTTCGTTAATTAGAATAGTAGAACACCTTCTCATAAACTTGATTCTGATACAATATCATTAACTAAATAACCACTCAAGTCTTCATTAAAATCATTCAATTCTAGAAAAGGTAGCTCTAATAAAAGTCCAAAGTCAGTTAGATGGGATAGTGATTTAAATGTTTTCCTCAATATAACTTGCTATCAAAATTAGTAAATATGAAAGTAATTTTTTATATATTATATTATGGACGAAAATCAAAAAGCATTCTATTACTTCTCTTATAAGTCATAGTTGTAATAATCTAATTCAATTCTTTAGGGCTGCACAATCAACTAGAAGTTAAATATCATTCTCATAAAGTCATGAATAAGTTTCAATGGCATTTTAATCTAGAATTAAGATTTAGAACAGAGATCTTAATTCATTGAAGAGAAAACTTAGTCCTGCAGAGTTAATCCCATTAGATGAAGAAATCTTAGAACTTTACGATGATTATTCTAGAAATTATCAACTATTGGGACACGTTAATTAAATTGAATTCTCTTCATAAAAATTCAATCCTATTGATATAATTCTAACACCACCTATTAAATCAGTCAAAAGTGCTAGATCATTTGATTCAGAAGAGTTATTTTGTGAATAGAAGAATAAATTAATCATTCTAAGATTAAAATTTTATTATTTTCGTCTTAAAATTAAGGGGAAACTCTCTCCATTGTAATTATGTTTTAATTTTATGGAGAGAGTTGTAGGACTTAAAATTTATTTATCTACAAAAGCAGAATTCCCTTCATCTTTTAATGCTGATTAATTTGTTTAATCAAAATATGCTACCTTAACAAGTGCTAATGGATATAAGAAATTTCATGAAAATTATTTATATATATCTCTTTATTGCGAAACTGATACAAGACTAGTAATTTAGATTTAATTTGGAAAAAATCCATTAAATTAAACAGAAAATGCATCAAGAAAAATAAAGACTGAGATGAATGAGTATTTACCAGAAACATAGGTTGAAGAAATTTAACCTAAAAAAAATAATTTTATCAATAAAGATAAAATTACAAGAAATTTAAATGTTACTCAAAATTGCATTGATAAAAAATTTAAGTTTTTATTTGACTTACAAGTATGTCTAATTATCTAAATAGTCTGAAAGAATAACTAAGTAAAAAAGTGCTTTATAAAATAAGTAAATAGTATCTAGGGAATTTAAATTATAAAAACTTTTGAAATTCTAAGCAAGACAACTTATACCAGAATATAGAAAATATGAGAGAAATTTTAAACAAAAACATAGTGTTTTATAACATACTTAAATAAATTGGTTTTAAACAGTATTTGTTCTTTAATTAACAGTTTCTTTGTATCAATGTCTTAATGAAATCAAAAAAAGATATCATATAAGAGCCTCAGGAATGCTTCTAGCTTGGAGATGGAAAATTAATTTTTTCTTGATAATAAAAAGAAATGGAAATACCATACAAGAGAGAAGCATTCACTAATCAAAATTGGTTTTGCAAACCTACACAAAATTTATCAAAAATACAATAGAGAGTAAAGCAGCTTAAGTATTACAATCTGTTTTAAACTAAACCTTTCCAGTAATTTCTTTAAAAAATAGAATACTTAAAGTGAGATCATTAGTTTTAAATGTATAAGTTAAATTCAAATGGTTAAAAACATAAAAAAGATTGTTTTTTGATAGATTTTGGAAAAATATTAATTAAGTTTATTTTTAAATTTTAAGTGAACTTTAAAATAAAACAAAATAAAGCTTGGAAAAACCAGCATAGTTGAAACGATCTTCAATTTATTTAATTGATACGTATTCTATGATAATTAATGAAAATAGAAATGCAATGATTCCCTTAATTGAAACATACCTTTTGTAAATCAAAAAAAATTGGCTAGATTACATTCATATAAAAAGAATTAAACGATACTCTGTATATTCTCTTTAATTTCCATCATAATTTGATAAATTAAAAGCAGTTGCATTTTAGATTAAAGAACCTAAGCTATTTCGTGATCCATCAATTGATGATTTAACATATATAATTGAATAGTATGCTTTGTATAAAAACTTATTATGAATACTTATTTATTTATTTTATGATAGCCCAATCAACAGTATTTAAGAGTCAAAAATAAAGGCAAATAACAACAACACCAAGTAATAATACATATTTTCTTAATTCTTAAAGAAAAATAAAGTAGATTGTAAAATTATTTTAAGCTTCTTCACTACAAGCAGTCTTTAATCAATTTCTTATATTCATACAAGCTAAGTTTTAAATTAAACTCCAACTCTAAACGAAGTAAAATAAGTTATAAAAGAGCATAATCAGATTTAAACCATATCTCCTTCTTTCATGGAGCTTTATGATGAATTTGAGAATAATTACAAGATTGTTTAGAAAATCAAAACTGATCTTAATATTTCAATAGATATGAAATAGGATGAAAAACTAGAATAAAGTTAGATTAAATCTTAAAATTCAATAAAGAATATCTCTTAAGCATAAACAAAAATTGCAAACTTGTAGTTTTGTGATATTGATTAAGAATTGAATTAGAGATTACATACAAATCGCTTTAAATTTTATTATTTTCGAGCATCCATATCGAAATAACAATCTCCTCTATTACTAACTATATAATTTGAAAATCAAATAAATTCTGCATAATATAAATTATATCTTTCTACTTAGCATGAATTTCCGACTAAATTTAATGCAGAACATAATCTCACTTCAAATTTTTGTAAAATCTATACAAATGGTCATGAAAATATGTTTATAGAAAACTATCTTTATATAACATTTTACTCAGAAATTGATGTTATTTTAAGAATAAAAATAGTCTTTGGATTGGTTTAATTTAATAAATCCCCAAAGAAGTAAATAATTAGGAAAGAATATCCAAAATTTCCTGGTTTAATAGCAAATACAAAAATGGATTTAATAAAAAGAAACCTTGATACAAGTTAATTTTAATTGACAAGAAGAACTGATTTATTAGCAGTATTGCTTGTATTATAAATAAATTATAAAATAGAGTGAAAGGGAATAGAAAAGAAAATAAGTTTTGTAAAAAAAATAAGAGATAGATAGTGAATAAAAAATTAAGTTAAAAACTTAATATAGTGCATAAATGTTGAGAAATAATTATAGATTATTTGAAAAAGTTTATAAGTTAAAATTAAATAAAAAAATTTAGGGAGAATTATTTTGGGCTTAGCTTTTCAATTTGATTAAGTTTCTAGCTTAGCTTAAAATTAAATTAATAGTAAATATATTATAAAATATTTAGCAATTTAAAGGAAAGATAAGTATTAAGGCAAATGGAAGAATTAAAGCTTTAAGATGTGGATTAAATTTATTGATTAATATTAGAAAGTTTGGACCTACACCAGAGAGAAGATCATTTTGTAAAAGTTTGATGGCAATATAAATGTTTACAACTTAAATTCTATTTTTAAGAAAAAAGAAGGCTCAAGCAATTGCTACTTCATTTATTAAAGAATGTATTTCAATTATACATTTAGGACATAGATTACTGAAAACAAGACATTATGGTAATAATATTTATGTAAATAGTAATAATATTGTAAAACAAATTCAGATTCTTTTAAAGATAAAAGAAAAAGTATTATGAAGAATTTTGGCAATTAGTGATTAAAAACTATAAAGAAATTATAAGAAGTTTAAGTCAAAATTAAAATAATCAAAAAACAAGAAGATGTTAAAAATAAATCTATACTTTTTAAATAGATAATCAAATAATGCAATGCTAAATTGATAATTATTATTAAAGACAAAAATAGATATGGTTAGCTTTTATACGCTAAAAGATTCATGATAAACAACTCACTGTTTATTTAAATGATAGAAAAAGTGATGAAATTAGAAAAGCTTTGATAAAGTTTTAAGAGCCCAAATTGTTCTAACTTCCACAAATTAATGAAATAGCGGAAATAATTGAGCTTTATGCAAAAAATAAAAAAGTGATTTGAGAATATGATGATATATTAAATATGATAAACTCAGATTAAATAAGAAAATCAAGTTCCCAAAGAGCAACTTTAAGCACAATGTAGAATCAAAGATTTTACTGTGGTTAAAAATTAAAGACATCTAATAAAGAATTCTTAAAAAGTTATCGAAGTTAAGTTTCATTCTCTGAAATGTATGATAGTAATTCTAGAGTGAGTAATTTATTTGAAAAAATTAAAACTCAAAATACAAATATTCGCTAATAGGAGAATAACCTTTTTTTCAAAGTTGAAGGAGCCATATTAGAATTATATAACTAATATGAGCAAAATTATCAAGGTCTTGGATCGCTTGACAAAATTAATTCAGTTTAAGAAAATTTATTAGTCGAATTCAAAAAATAAAATAATTAACTTATCAAGACTTTTGATGGATTAAAGTTATCAGATTTAGATTAAAATGGAGTTAATCAAATATAAATTGATCGATACTAATTTTATTATTTCAGATTAAGAATTTTAGAAAAACCTACTCCTATTCATATTCACTTATAACTACCAGAATCATTATCATTTTTATTGTTTAAATTGATGCTATCTGTAAAAATTGAATTTCCTACTAAATTCAATGCTGATTAAATAATCTAAAGTAATTATGCAAAAGTTTATTCAAGTAATCCTTAAGCCCATTATTTTAAAGAGGAATTTCTCTATCTAACATTTTATTCTCATGTTGATTTCATTTTAAAATTAACTGTGCATTTTGGATAATTAAATGCTGAAAAAACCCCATCTCGACGAAATGAATCCAGATCTCCTAATTTAATGATGGCTCAAAGTGAAAATATAAAATTTATTCATTCTCCTGAAAGAAGGATAGATAAAAAAGGAATCAAATTAAATACATATTAATCATCAATGGAAAGAGAAACAGAAACTAGTAGAGTTTAAACTGAAAATTCTGATAAAAGAAAATTTATTAAAATAAAACCAGTTCAATCTAAGTTGAGCACTCTATTAATATAAATTGGAAAAGAATTTACAGGTTTAACTAAAGAAGAAAGATTAAAAAAGATTGAAGAGCTTTAAACATAAAAAAGAATAGAATTAGAAAAAGATTATGAAATTAAATAAAAAACTTTTTTTTATGTATTAGAAAAAAGAAAATTATAAATTGAGTAGAATTCAATAATAAAAAAACAAAAAATTTAACTAGTTTAGAAAAACAAAAAAAATACTTTTAGAGAAAGATAATAATTTTTTAGAGATAAGATTTTAGTTTAATAATAAATTTCTTAATTTAGAGAGATAGAACGTTCTTTTAGTATTAGAAAAGCTTATGCTTATAAATTATCATTAAGTTGGGGTAAAATAATAAAATCCATTCTTATTTTTGATATTTTGTATACTCTTATAAAAGTAAATGATGATTTTAAATTTTTAGGATAGTAAAAAAAAATAGAAAGTTTAAGCTAGAGGTAAATTATTAGTTTGGACTATTAAAACAAAAGCATTAATTTAGGCAAAAGAATATGGCTACACAACCAAAGAAAGAACAATTACAAAATGTTGTATAGTTTTAAAAATGGTAGCTTTCAATTTAAAAAAAAAAATAAAAATATAATCCTAAGCAATTTTGGTTAAATATTTTATTTAAATGAAATTGGCAGTAACTATAGTCCATTAGCATGATAAGACAATAAAAAAAAGTAGTATAAATTTTTAATTTTAGTAATCTAGATCCAAAGGAATTTTAGAACTTTAAAATAAAAAAAATTAACTTACAAAGATAAATTTTCTAAGCTTATTAAAGATAATATTAATTAAATTATTGATGAATTGTAAAGATAATATGGAAAAAAAACATTTTATGATATAAACGATAAACCAATATAATAGCTAGATATGTATCAAATAATTTCATTATTTAAGAATCTGCGTAAATTAATTGATTGACGAATATTAAAAATAAAAAAAGCAGATATGGTGTGAATATATTAACAACAAATTTTTTGAAAAAGATTTCCATAAAGTATGATATAATTAATAATTAGAAAATGAAAGATTTTGCTATAAATTTGAAAGAACCTTAATTATATGAACTTCCTAAAAGAAAAGAATTGATATCAATAATTGAAAAATACGGTAAGATTAAAAAATTACTTTGATTATATATAATTTATGATAAAAAATAGATTACTTTAAAGAAGTTCTTCAAAGTTAACTTAGTCTTAAACATCCTTAATGAACCAATCAATGACTATGTATTAAATAAATCAATATTTATAGAGTAAATAGTCTTAGAAAATAATCATCGATACTTTCTTTAGATAAGTAAACTGAAGATAATGGAACTTCAAAACTAATGAAAAAGATTTCTATGAAATAGACTCATGGAAGTATGGATGATATTTCAAGATTGCTGCCTTTAAATGATAATCTAATAAATGTTTATAATGATTTTGAAGATAATTTTAGAGTTGTTAGAGAATCAAACAAATTCAAATATGAAGTATCTTAAACAAGTAAATAAGAAATAATCTAAATTAATAATTCTCATATCTTAAAAACTGCAGATGGTTTACATTTGTGCGATTTAAATCCTGAAAAACTAAATCGAATATAAATTTATAGATTTAAGTTTTATTATTTTAGAGCTAGAGTGAAAAATAAACTCAACCCCTTATAAATTTATTTTACATTACCTGATAAAACATAGAATTACATTTATAAAGTGTTTTTATCAACAAGTGTTGAATTTCCAACAAAATTTAATTGTGAACAATCTACATCTAGTAGATCTATAAAAATTAAAACTAAATCAGGAACTAAATTTTTTATTGAAGACTATCTATATATGACTTTTTATGCTGAATCAGATTTCGTTATAAGTATTCATTTAGTATTTGGAGAATTTCATAATTCATTTTTAAGTGCTAAATAATAGGAGCCTTAAAAATATTTTAAATATTGGGATGATGATAAAAAAAATATATCGCCAAAAAAAGATAAAATTCTGTAAAACTTAGATCAATCTCGATTTAAAAGTACTTAAAAGCTAAAAGAATTTTTAAAAGGAGCAGGTAATATATAAATAATTTATTTTATTTAGAGGTAAGTGCAAAAAAGATAATTTCAGTTGTTTAAAGAGGAAAATTAATTGAAAAAGAAAAATAAGAAGAAAGAAGTATTAAAATGTTAGTAAAATCATAAATTTAAGAATTTCGAAAAGTTGAAAAAAGTATATTATAATAAAAATTCGAGAGATAAAATTAATGTGAATATTGGGAATAAATAATTTCTTTAATGATACTGAATAGATAGCTGTACAATATTCTAAATGTAAAAAGTAGTAAATATTTAGGAAATGAAAAGAAGACTAAGAATATAAGCAAAAGCTAAATTAATAGTTTTAAGAATAAGAACTAAGTTGTTTATAGAAGTATAATAATATGGATAGAATCCTTTTGATAGATGTAGCAATAAATGTTTAATTTTGTTAAAGATGATAAGTGGACAGTTATAAAGTCATTCTAAAATACGAGCATAAAAAATAGTAACTAATTTCATGAAAAAGACACTTTTATTTTAAACAGCTTTAATAGCTCATCATAAAATGGTCTCTAAATGTATAATATTTTATAATGTAGTAAGAATGATTGTTAAAGCATTTAAAGCTAAAAAATTTTAGAAACGTGCATTTAAAGATAGATTTTGGAGATTAATAAAAAGTTATTTTGGTCAAAGCAATGGGCCTTAATTATTTGCTACTTCTTAAATAAAAACAATACAAATAGATAAACCACTTATGTCAAAAATGATAGAATAATATATACAAAATAGAAAATAATAATGGTGTTAATAAAATAAATAAAATAAAAACTATGATAAATAAGACAATAATAAGCAAGACAATAATATATAGTAAATATAAATATTTTAATTGCCAAATGACAGAGAATTACAAAAATTAATGAAGGATTATTAAATTTAAAAAAAGTTCAACTGAGATGATGATTATTTATAAATAATAATATTTTTCTACTAAGGAGTATAAAAAGAGTAATATACAATTCTAAGACTTCCTAATTCTGAAAAATGAACTATTTATTCAGAATTTAGAAAGTTTAAAATGTAATAATTTAATGAATAATACATCAATTCTTTTCAAAACTTTAAAGGTTGGTGAATTGAGTCTTCCTAATAGAATAGTAATGGCTGCAATGACAAGAATGAGATGTGATAATAACACAAAAGTTCCTAATAATATGGTTTCAGATTATTATTCATAAAGAGCATCTGCTGGACTGATATTAACTGAATGTACATTAATTAGTCAAAGATCTAATGCATTTCCTGGATGTCCAGGAATTTTAAATGAAGAATAAGTAGAAGGATGGAAAAAAGTTATAGAATCTGTACATAAAAAGAATGGAAGAATAGCTTTATAAATATGGCATAGTGGAAGGGCAACTCATTCAAATTTATAGAATGGTTTAATTCCTTGGGCACCATCCCCAATTGCTATAAATGGATTAAATTATGCTGTTTAATAACCTCATGAAATACCTCATGAAATGACAATTGAAGATATCAAATTAGTGATATAATAATTTAAAGAAGGAGCTTATAGAGCCAAAAAAGCTGGATTTGATGCAATAGAATTACATGGAGCAAATGGCTATTTAGTAGATTAATTCTTAAGAAGTCATTCAAATAGAAGAAATGATCAATATGGTGGATCAGTTGAAAATAGGTCTAGATTTTGTCTAGAAATTATAGATGAATTAGTATAAGTATTTGGTAAAGGTAGAGTTGGTATTAAAGTAAGTCCAACAGGTAGGTATAATGACATGCTAGATGAAGATCCAATTAAACTTTATTCATATTTATTCAAAGAATTAGATAAGCGTTAAATTGCATTTATAGAAATTATGAATAGTAAAGATGCTGATAATTGTTATGGACATGGACATCCAGCATCTGAAAAATAAGTTCCTAATCTATTATAATAATTAAGACCATTTTTTAAAGGTGTAATTATAGGAAATGTAGGATTGACAGCATAATTAGCTGCCTAAGGAATAGAACAAGGACTTTTTGATGCAGCAAGCTTCGGAACTTTATATATTGGAAGTAATATATATATTTATAGAATTAGACCCTGATCTAGTTGAGAGATTTAAAGATAATCTCAAATTATCTGATTCTGATTCTAAAAAATATTTTGGTGGAAATCACGAAGGTTATTCTGATTATCCATTTTATCAAGGATGAGAATGATAATTATTGTTATATCGTAAATATCAAAAATTTAAAAACCTTAATATGTTCTTAGAAATTGTGTTGAGTTTATATAATGATACTAATCAATTATTTGTTGCCTTTTGTTATGCTTCATTCTTTTTATTTGAATATCTTTGAATATATCCGAAATCAGGTTTTTATCCTTTTTATTTGCAATATTTTATGAATGTTGATTCCCCAGGATCAGAAATAATTTTTTGAATGTAATTTTTGGATTAGAATTCAGTATAAACCTTCAAAATAATTCGATCATTCTCAAAAATTTTCACTTTCTCAATAGAAGAAAGTATTGTTTCTGCTGTTTAAACAACTTTAGGACTTTTAAATACAATTTTCTAATTTTGTGGTAATTTATCTCTACTTTTACAGTCAATGGTCTTATAATGTATTATTATTTAACTTGTTTTACTCTAATTGATTGAATTCTTCTAAAACAAATATAAAGTTTCCTTTAAAAATACTGATATGTAAGGCTTCAAAGATATAAAAAAAGGTTTATAAATTATTTCTTCTATATATTATGCTTTTTCTTTCGTATCTGTAACAAGAGATTCCAAATGGTATTTTAACAATCTATCTGGCAATACTATAATAAAATGTTTTTCTTGAATATTAATAGAGATTATTTTTTTAAAATGTTCTAATTCTATGCGTTCCTTTTATATACTTGGAATTTCAATTATACTTTATGAATCTAGATGGCTTCTTTCATCTAGTTATTTTTGAATAAATGATGCATCCGCAAAATGAATCTCCATTTCATTTGTAAACTCATTGAGTCTTGTTATAATGAATTTATTAAGATCTAAATGATGAATAATAGTCTCTGAAAAATCAAATATCTTAAGTCTTTTCCCTCCTAATCTATAATCTGTAAAAAACTTAAATCTCATTGTCCTGCTTGGATCTGAAGGAGAAGCCACTTAATAGGTTTTCGTTGCTATGTCCTTGATCATTATTTTATACATTATATATAAATATGTTTAAAAATATTGATAAAAATATTCTATTAATGATCTCCTCATGATAGTAGCTGATACTTATCCATTAAAACTGTAGTAGCTGATTATGAAATTTATAGTCTTTAACCGTAAGTATGGAATACCATAATCTGATAAAAAAAAACCTTTAAATATATAAAATATTCTTAATCATTATAATCTGTTACCTATCAAATTCATCTTTTTTATCAATCAAGATAGATTCATAGATTCTATTATATATTTTTGGAACTTATTAAGATTTATTTAACGGATCAAATAATTAAAAGTAATTCTTGATTGAAATTAAATAGAATGCCTCATAGTCAATTAAACTCACTTTATTAAAACAACACTAAAATATCTAGTTTAAGCTTTAAATCTCTTAATTTAATCCATTCCTAAAGGCTGAGTCTATTCAGCTTTGCATTTAAAAAAATAATAATAATATGAATTTCAATTTCATAATTGTAAAAAAAAAATAGAAATAATACATTTAAATATGAACAACTTATTTATAAATATTTTAACTTCTATTGTTGAACTTTTTGAATTCTAGCATCTATACATATAAAAATGTATTGATAATGAATCTAAATAAATATTTACCATTTATGAAAGAATTAATATTAACTCACCTTTAATATTGTATTAAACTTCCTTTTTCTTAGATATGCTACAAATTCATTGATATGAAAAATTCTATAATATGTTTGATTAAATAATTTATTTAGAGTTTTCAAAAATATATTAATTTGATGACATACCTTTAATATAAATATTTTGGTATTATTTTTTCGTGGTTTTCCTCATTTTATAAGTTCTTGTTATGATTAGTCAATGAATAAATGAATTATATGATATTAGTCTTTTCAACATATCAAATATATAAAAAAAATTAATTTGCAAGATAACAAGTGTTAAGAAATTTATTAGAAAATGATTGAAAACTTTAATTCCGCTTACGTCATGTATAAATAGTCAATTTATATTTAAAATTTACGTCACCATTAAATAATATATAAGATGAGTAAAATTTTTATATTCCTCTTCATACTCTCTCTCTTTATTTCAACAGCAAACACATTAGAATCTGTTGATAAACCTAAAATTCAAGATCCCTTTACAAATAGTATAATCTAATAGATTTTGAGAAAAACATATACAGATACTAATTGTCCACCAGAACAATCAAAAACTTACTGTTCTGGTAATCAGCCATGTTGCAGAGTTGGAAGCAGATATGGATGTTGTCCATATTCATATGGAATATGTTGTGGTGATGGAACATGTGTTCCAAGTGGTGGAAGATGTTGAAAGAGCTATAATCAGTTTTTCCATTAATTTTGAATTAATTATCTGTATTTTAGTTATAATCAATTCTAAAAATTTTAGTTTTTTCTTAGTTAAGAATTTTCTATTATGTTTATTATGTTTTAGTTGATTAAAAACACATTAATATGTGACAATTAAAATAGTTTAGAAATAAAATAGATAATATTTGATCATATTTATAAATAATAAATGAATAACTAATAATAATCATTCAAAAGTTCTTTAATTTTTAGATAAGAAATTTAATCAAAATAGTTGAGAAAATTATGAGCTATCACATCTTAATCCATCTGATAACCTTAATAGCAAATCTTTTAATTTTATTTTTGTAATAGGTTTCTCAACTCCAAAAGCAATTCCACAATCTTTAAATTAATCAAAAATTTCTGACGTTAGTTTATGACCAGAACATGCTATAATTGTAACATTCTTATCTAATTTACGAATTCGTGTTGAAGCCTCTAAACCTAACATAAGAGGCATTTCTAAATCCATAAATATTAATTAAAATGGAATATTATCTTTTAATCTATCATTGACCTTTTCTATTGAAATCATTCCATTTATAGCAGAATCTGAACTAATTCCTATTAATTCTAGTAAATATTAGAGTGCTACAATATTAAATTCATTATCATCAACAATAAGAATTGGGGGATGTTATTATGTTTAATCATTCCATTTTTATAAAAGATTTTAAATTAAACGAGTTTATATAGATGGTTTATTAGATAGATTTCTTTCTGATTCATTTCTTATTCTCAAAGTAGCTTAATAATTTAAAGAACTTGTCATAAAATTAAAAGCTTTAAGATTTTTCTTTTAAATAATTCTCTTACTACTTTCTCCCATAGGAATAGCAATTGAAACTGTTGGTGATTTTTATTAAATAATACTTTACAAAAATCTTAATTCTAATGAGGGTATTTTTTAAGCTAGTTTTTATGATACTTATGAATCAGAAATGTCTTCTAAAGGTTGTTCTTCATTTTCTATTTCAAAATAAAACTTTGAACCACTTCCATATTCAGATTAAACTTAAATTCCTATTGAATGATTTTTTGATAATAATTTTGCTAATTCATTACTAATCATTAAACCTAATCCTATTCCAAAAGGATTGGCTTTCTAATTTTCTACATCATTAATTCTAGAAAATTCCTGAAAAAGATTTTTTAAATTATCTGATTTTATACCCATTCCAGAATCTTATATAGATATAATTATTGCTTTGGCTTTCTCTTCACTTTAAATACAGTCAATTAAAATAGATCCTTTGGGTTATGTATATTTTACAGCATTACTCAATAAATTCATAATAATCTATCTAATACGAAGTTTATCAGAATTTATTTTAAGTGGCAACTTTGGATCATAATTAAATGTAATATTCAATCCCTTTTTTTCTTTTAATAAATCAAAAAGTGATATTGTTTTATCAATCAATTTTGCTAAATTAAATTTACGACATACTATTCTTATTGATTTATTTTCTATTTATGCTGCATCCAATATATCGTTTATTAAATTTAATAGCAAATGACATGAATTTAATGATGGTTTTAAAAATTTTTAAAATAAAGATGGATCTATTAATTCTTATAAACACATTTGCATATTAACTATTGCATTCAATGGGTTTCTCATATCATGTGAAACTTTATGAAGCGTTTTAATCATTGTTTAAACTTAATCTTTTTATTGTTAAGATTGTTGTTTAAATGATTCTGCATTACTAAATTTATGTTTAATGATCAATATAAATTCTTAATTATCTATAATTAGTTTTTAAACACTAAGACAATAAAGGGAATTATTGGTTGGCTCAAAAATTAATTTTTAGTCTAATTTAAGAATTTTCTTTTTTAATTATTCGATTATATCGCTAATCAATAATGTAGGTTTTGTTATAATATTTTCTATACAATGAGATTACCTAACAAAATTTGTTGTTTAATCTCTAGGTGTAAACATTCTACTTTAGTTTTGTTCAGACATACTCATAACCTGTTCTTTTGCAATTTAATAAAAAAATTTAGATTCATAAACTGGATTGTATTCCATATCTAAAATACAGAATTCTTCAGATGATATATGGTATAATAGATTCTTTAAACTCATAAATGGTTGAGTTACTTTCTACTTATAAATTTGAACAATCAAAAAGAAATTCACTACTGCTCTCAAAATCTCTATTGTAATTTCTGAAATATTTCCGAAGCAAATGCATGTAATGCATGCTAAAAAGAAAATTAAACTTGTTAATTTTAAATACTATTCGTTCAGTTGAATTATCAACACAATCTGTATCCCGGCATAGATTTACCATTGCGGAATAAGAATATAAGTCACTCCTATAATTACAATCCCTTTAATCAAACACAATATCATCAAGATTATGTTAGATTTCTTTTAACACATTTACTCTAAGCAATATATAATCAAATGAAAACATGCTAAAGTCAAACCAATGACCATAAAGCTATAGTCATTTGTCATATATGTCTACATATGAATTATCAACCCATCTATTATCAAAAAGAACTGAAGAATTCTTCTTTTGTTAAATGCTTTACAAAGAGCAAGCATAATATATAATTAAATTACAAATTAAGAATAAATAATTGATTTATTGATTTTTTATACCTAGTTGATATCTTAATTATAAAATCTAATGATTATATTTTTAAATACATTTGCTTATTTTCAACTTAATTGTTAATATCAATTGATATAATAAAATTGATAATTATCATTTTTTTAAACAAGAAATCAATAAACTTAAGAAAGAAAAAAGAAAATTTGAAAAATGATGGTCCAATTTTTAGTTTTAAAACCTATTTTCATATAAAACTAATTAATTTAAATAAATTTATTAATACATATTCTCAATTTTCATATTATCATATGATTTCTATAGCAGTATAATAAATTCTGAATTGTTTGTTTTCAATTAATCACATTTCCTTTCATATCTTTGAATTTTATTAAAAAATATATTGTATATTATATGATATATATATTAATAATCAATTCTTTTTTGATTACCTTTTTGTTATAAATCTATTCAATTTCTTAAAAAATTTATCTTGCTCATATTGTAGATCTGGTTCAGATCTTACACGTAGGTTCATAATTTACAAAAATTTATCAAGCTTGCCAACTAAAAAGGCATTGATATATATTTTTAATTTTTTAAAAGTCCAATTAATGTCTGTAATAGTCTTGATATCAGAAAATACATTAACAACAATTAATTATACCTAAATTTAATATTATAATTACTGATTAAAATTATTTAATCTTATCTTCAATTAAATGTAATTGTGTAAGTCCACTCTTAAACAATAATGGAAGAGCTAAGACAATGAATTGAGTTTTTTCATTTATTTTAAAAGTACTTGATAATATTTCATTTAAATGAACACATTAAAGTTAATCCATATCAGATTTATCTTACGATATATATTTTTCAAGCATAAATAAGGTTTATTTAAAGCATGATTTAACAACTTTAAAAATTTATTTTTCTTAAATTAATTTACCAGCTAGTAAGTTTTATGTAATATAAAGAAAATCTGGTTTCATATTTTCTTCAGGAAAGAATAATTATTTAAAAGTAGCATTAGGATTAGAAAAATCAACTTTGGTTCTATTTCTCATAAATCCATCAATAGAATATAATAGATCACCAAAGTAAAGTAAAGTATTTAATTTTTCTCTTAATAATCCATTTTGTCTAGCCATGTTTTTAAGATGGTTTACAATAAAAGCAACAGAAACATGATTAGATCTATGTCCAGGTATAATCAAATCAGCTTAACTCATTAATGGTGAAATAAAATTCTCAAACGATCTTTTCACAAATTTACTATACTATTATAGTACATTTTCAACAGTTCTTCCTCTTTCTTTGACATCTCTTAAAATACGACGACATAAACGAATATCATCTAGTTTTATAATTATTATATACCATCGCAATGTATAAATATTTTATAAGACATTAAATCTCTAATTCTTTCATCATAAAGTGCCATTATTCCTTCAAATACTATAACTTGAGCAGGAAGAACTATTTAACATTAATCTAATCGTTTGTGATTAACAAAACAATAAATTGGAACAGATGCTGGTCTTCCTGACAATAATGTAGAAATCACTTCAAAGGCATTATCCCAATCTAACGAATCTGGATGATCAAAGTTATATGAAGCAATATCAATTTTAGATTTGTCTATTCCTTTATAAAAAGAATCGCAAGAAAGAATAGTCATGTCTACATCTGAATCATATTGGATCTCTCTTTTTATTGTTTCACAAAGTGTAGTTTTTCCAGCTGCTGATCCTCCTGTAACACCTACAAGTATACGTTGAGGTTCGTACTCAGAATTCTTCATTTAATATGAACACTACTTTTCTTTAAGTGATTGGCGATTTCATTTGGAAAGAATCATTAATCATGAGTTAAATTTTTAATTCAATTTAATTTTTTTATTATTTAAGAATCTCTAATGAAAGAATTTTGTTGTTCTCTTTCAAGCCATAAATTATTTTTGCATAATACATTTCAATTTCTTATTTGTAACTATATTTAAATTCTTTTTGATAACAATTTTATAAAATTACATCCTTATAATTTATTATTTTACAAAAATAAAATAATCGCTTTTTCTTTATATTTTAAACATGCTGCTGAATATACATTGTCTCATTAAAAATTAAAAAAATCCTTTAACCAATTTTTAATTAAAAATTTTCTTTATATTTAACAAGAATACATACCTCTAGTTTAAATATATTTGTATTAACATTTTTAGAGTTATTTTTAATAAAAAAATGAAATTTAAACCAATTACAAAATATTATAATATTTACAGTTAATAAATATTAAAAAAACTTCATGATATGATTTTCATAAGAAAAGAATAATAAATAAATTAATTTGTTTCTAAAACTATTAACAAAGAATGTCAAATTAAAAACAAGAGTTACTTTTGATTTAAACAACCTCATAAATATTGGTCTAAAATTTAGCAAAAGCTATTTAAATTATTATTCCTCTTAATATATTCTCTATCTCTATCTATAATTTTTTTGCTTTAATCAGCATCATATTTGTTTAGTAGAGATTAATTCTAAGCTTTAATAAAATTTGTAATTTTAGATTTATGGTTAAAGATTACTTAACATATACTCTCTACTTAAAAATTAGTTATTTTTAATTCGAAATTAAGCCTTAAATATAAAAATAATAAATTACAGAGGGAGTCCTTGGATTAAATATATCTTAACTCTTTTCTCAACTAAATTATCTTGTAATTGGTGCTTTTGAAGATGATTTACTAACGAAATTGAATTTTCATTGATATATTTATAATGATCATAAGATAATCTAAATGTTTTTAAAATTTAGAGGAATAAATAAATAAAGTAATTTTGGGAATGCATTAGAGATATTACTAATGAAAAATAACATGAAATCTAGAATTTAAGATTAATAATATTCAAATTTATTTAATCAATTTGGATATTGTTCTTTTTAAAATAAAATTTCAATTTATCTTAAAATATGACTTGGTATTTATCTTTATTTGATAGAATTTTCCTCAATTAATTATTATAAACTTTTTGATTCATCCTAATTTATGGCATCATAGAATTCTATTGGAGTTTTCCAAACACATGCTATAGCTTTAGCAGATTCTAAACCTACTCCATGTATACCTCTTAACATACTACCCCATAAATTAAAAAGAGATTCTGCTTTCTTTGAATTATTGTACAAAAATTCAGAAAATTTTATAGCGTTTGGTAATACTTTCACAGTTTTTGTAAACAAAGCCAACCATCTTAATGAATCTTCTAAAGTATCTGTTTACTAAATATAAAAACCATCCTTAATTTAAGTACTCCTAATTGCTTTTTCAATTGTTGCTCTTGGTACTGGCAAATTAGATGATTGAGTATTTTCTACTAAATAAAATATATTATTAATTCCACAATGTTTTAATCTATGTTTTTAAGCCTAATATCTTTTATCCAGTATACTATGAGCTAAATCTTGTATTGTTTTTCTTTCTATTATATAATCACAAATATATTCATCATCTCCTTTTTAGCAAATCCACATAAAATCACCTATTGGCAATTAACTTAATCTACACTCTATTTGATATATATTAATAAGTTTCTCATATATTATCTACCGATTATTACTCTAAAATCTTTCTCTATTATCTATTAATAATATAATTTTTTATGGTCTTTCTGAAGGTGCTATCATTTATTATTAGATCATAGTTTCTGTAAAATATTATTATCCTAATTTTATCCCATCTTCTGTTAAAGCATATTTTATTTCATTATCTAGCACAGTTCTGATTAATTTTATCAATTTACTTTTATATTAATTAATGCTTCTCCAATGTCTCTATAGTATTCCAACTACTTAATTCACTGTTACAAATTCTAAATAAATTTTAAAATTACTCTCTTAATTATTCTTTTATTTATTTTTTCGAAGCAAAAAGTTTATTTTCACTTTTTTAAAATTTATACAAACTCATTAGTACTTATCCACTTTTTGAATTTTTTCCAGGTTGATATTATCTCTTACTTTTTGATTACAAATCTGGAATAGGCTTGATAACTTATTTTCGAAGTTCTTCAATAAATGAAGCTTAAAATTATTTTTCCTTTCTTTTTGAAGTATTATCTTCAACGCATACCATAGAAGGTGGACAACTTTCTGAAAAAATTTAATCCATATCATCATCTTATTCATTTATTATATCTAAATTATCTTATATTAATGCTGCATTAAATTTATGAAATGGAATCTCATATTGTTGATATTACTTTTTTATTAATTGTAAAATCATAACTGATGTTTTATCTCCTACTCCTTATAACATTTACACTTGATCTTCACATAATAATGGCATAGGATATTTTTGAAGCGATTAAATGATCTTTTAATAAATAAAAGCTAATTTATCTTAACCTGTTCTTAAACATCTATTCTTTAATTCAACTATGTGATCTACAATAAATTAATTATGAGGATTTTTAGCTTTTATCAATTGTTTTGGCATATTTATTTGTATTTATATTTTAAAATGAATTACAAAAACTGGAATTTAAAATCCAAATAATGTTTTTAGAATAAATTATCATTTATGACAAAATTTCGAAAAACCATAAATATTTAACCAATTTTTTAAAATTCACTTTTTTTTTAATTTATCCATCTATTATTCTACTATTATATTGTATATATTAAAATAAAATTTCAATTTTTTTTAAGAAAACTCATATAAATAAATTTAAGTAAAATAGATTTTTTTATTTGAAATGTTTTAGTAATTAGATGATTTTTATTTCAGCAGAGAGTTTTTGAATTAAAAATTCCTTTAATTTTTAAGGTTTATTGATCTTTAAGGAATTAGAAATTTAATTGAATGTTAATAATTTTAATAAAGAAAACTTTTTTAGATTGAATAATTAAGATTCTTAATTATTAATAAGATGAAAATAAAGGATTAGATTGAAAAAAATGGCTTGAAAATTATTAAATAAAATTTTATTATTTGTCTTAAAATATTGATAATTTAATTATAAACATAATGAGCTTCGGGTATGAAAATTTGATTTATCGAGTAGAGTGTACTCATAATTTCAAACATTTGGTTAATCTTAAGAATTAGAAAACATTTTAAAAAATAATAACCCAACTTTGGAAGAATTATTAGAAAGAGATAATTTCTTATTTGACATAAAAGCTGGAGCTATGAATGCTTTTACTGAATTGTAATAATAAGTATTAAAATAAGTGTTTGGAAATAACCTGAGATTTTGGAAAAGATGATTCACTATATTATAGTCACAAATGAGTAAATGGATGATAATGAGAAGAGTCGAAAATTTCCCTATATTATAAGTGAAATATTTGCATTAGAAAACACCAGATTATTTGATTTATTATTCTTGAGACATCGAAATGAATCTTAATCCTCATTATTAAGCAATGAAAGATTGGTTTTAATAAAAATCTAAAATAGACTACTATAGAAGATGATATATTGCCTGAGTATCAAATTCATCATGAAGATCAATGTAAAGAAGAAGATGATTTCAATAATAATGGAGGTGGCATATCTGGAACATCAAGTTAGTATATATAAATATCATAGTCTAGTGTGCATCTTTTAAATCTAAGTCAGGAATGCACTTAAATGAAAATGTAAGGATAAATATATTAAATGCATTTTTTAAATACTTAGAAACTCCAAATATCAATGATACATCTTTGGGATATTATGCAAAGATTTTAAAACCTGTAGCCAGTAAATATGGAGGAGAAGTAATATCAATCATACAATCTTAGTTCTGGGATCATATTGTGGTTAACAATAACATAATAAGTGATTTACTCCAGCATATTAATCATTATTAAATTGTAGAAATTGTGGTTAAACTATTAATTTTAGATTACAAAGTTAATGATAATATATACATCAACTAAAAATGTTATGTACTCATTAAACATAAGCATAGAAGAATTATAGAAAATAGCTTTTGGAAGAAATGATACATTAAATGGATAGGTTTTGCGATAATATTACAGTATTTTATATCTTTACATATTAGATGGTCGCAGATATCACTTAGATATTTGATTTGCTATTAGAATAAGGTATTCAATAAAAATTATACGAATCTTTGAGAGAATTGTTTGACAATGTTCTAAAACCATATTACTTTTTTAAAATTGCTGTAATTAATTATAAATAAATTAAGAAAAAAACAGGAGTGCTTACGGTTTATAAAGTATTCTCTAAAATCTTATAGTTTATATAAGTAAATTCCTTATAAGGTATATATATTATCATGTATTTAGACCAGAAGACTTCTGATTTAATATAAGTAATCTAATAAATAAACCCACTAATAATTTTAAATTTAGAAGAGTAAAAAACTTTTGGACTCAAAAATTTATGTCTTGTTTAAGCTCTCGAAATTTGTGATAAGTAAAATTTAATTAAAATAATTTAATAGATTAAATAATCCATTATTATTTGAGTCTATGTTTTAGGCTTAATTGTATTAGAGTCTAATTGAATATGCTATACAATATGAATGGAATAACTAGCTCCAAATTTATGTTGCATCAATAATAAAATCTAGGATTTAAGATGAAAAGTATTGTTTGAGAATTCTAAAAGAAACTGATATTTTGAATACAATTAAAAAAAACTTGATTGAATAACCGACTAATTAAAGTTTTGGTTCAAAATGTAGTAATGGATATAATGGATTTTTAAAAACAGTTGGCTATAAAATATTATAAAAATAAGGAACAAACAAAAAAATAAATTAGCAATTATAAGAGTGTAATAATAAATATGATAATTAGAACATGGATATGTTATAGAAGCATTATAAAGATTGTAGTAGTTTGAATAAACATATTTATGTGAAGTAGATCCAAAAACCCACATGCAAGAAGCACCACCAGAAATCAGTATTGATAGATAAATAGAAATGCTTATAGATTCCTAAAAAGAAAAGGAGGATCAGATTATAAAATCAGAGTAATAATGAATCTATGAATTAATAAAATAAATTCATAAAACTCTAACTAATAATCACAGTTATCATAATAAATTGGATGAAAATTTAAATGAGATGATATAGTGTCGATATCTTAATTGTTTTATTTAATTAGAATAATTAAAATAAATTCAAATTTTTAGGAAGAAAATATATGCAATAAAAGGATTTCTAAAAATACTTAAAAGGCAATCCAATTTTAAATATAAATAAATTAATTCAGATATGTTTTTAAGGAATAGATTTCATTCTCTTCGTAAATTGGCTTAATTTTGCACAGCTGAGAGCGTGTCAGGAAAGAAATCTCCAGCAGCATAAACTTCATAAACAAAAGTGGAAAGAAATTACTAATTACAATTCTCAAAGTCAGCATTAGTTGATTTTGGAGAATTACCAACAGGTGAAATTCCTGAAGCTTTAAAATATGATAGACCATAAGGTATAAAAATGATAATTATAAACTAAGCTTTAACTTAATTGGATAGTGGTCTTAGAGTAGTGTCTGAATAATATAATTCTCCATTAGCTTCAATAACAGTAGCTGTGAAGGCAGGATCCAGATTTGAAACTTTAGAAAGTTCAGGTGTTTCAAATTTCATCTCAAAATTAAACTTAAGAGTATAATTAAGTATATATAATAGGGTACAACAACAAGATCAAGAGAATAAGTTGAAGCAGAAATTGATTACTTGGGAGGATCTTTAAAAGTTAAATAAGGAAGAGAATTATAGACTTATACATTAACATTTTTACCATCAGAATTGGAGAGAGCTGTAAA
>CAJJDN010000171.1:91320-229755 GCA_905182985.1 Paramecium sonneborni | reverse complement strand
CGCCAATCCCCAATCACAAAACAGGGGTTGGGGTTGGGGTTTGACGATTATCGGATTTGGCAAAATTCCTAACGGCCCCAACCATAATACTAGTACTAGGGTGTGGTAGAGGGTGTGTAAAAACCAAACCCAACCCCAATCGCCAATTGGGGATTGGGGACGGTGAAGCCCTTTTTTCAGCTTTTCCTAACATGTCTAACCATATTACTACTCAGGGTAAAAATAGTCAAGAATATGTAGTCAAAACCAAACCCATAAAAATATATGGCCAACCAAACCCGAATAATATGATAATTTTTGTTATTTATATTTCGTTAACATGAAAATAGATTTGATTTATTTCACTTGAATATGAAATACATTTTTATTTTATTCATTTATATGCTAAAACTTCTACCAAAAATTAAAAATTCCCACTTGGAAAATCTCCATTTCTACTTACTTCTATAATTTTTCTTTCATCAAGCATGAAAGTACCAGTCTAAGTATTATCATTACTAGCTTGTTGTTAATATGGTGTTCCCGCTATCTTAATAATATCTACTTTTGTATATAAACTCCAAGTAGTAGTTTTATGCGTTGATACACAGTATCCAAAATGATAATAAACATAAAGCTTGACTTTTCTGGCTTTTGGAGGTAGATCAGCTAAGGATAACTCAGTTGTATTCGCTCCAATGTTGAATATTATTGGTTTTTCTAATAAGTTCCATCCACATTAGTTTAACATCGATTTAATAATAATATAGAATTTCTATAATTGGATTTACATTTAATAAATATAGGATTTATAATTAAAACAAATGAAGTTTTTAAAACTTACTCATTGAAATTTATGATAAATGTAATTTATTCTAGCCAGTTCAAAAATCCCTTTGAAGATTATTTCATCTTAATCCTGTATTGAGGCTAAAATTTCATATAGATCCGCTTTCGTTTAGTAATCTTCACCTACTTCTTTAATCATCTACATTTCTTTTTTTTTTTTCTCTAATTTTTACTAAAGCTTATTTTCTTTTGTTTTCTTGCCTTGTTTTTTTTATAATAAATTATCCATAAAATATTGTTCAGTTAAATGAAGAGCAGAAATAAAAGGAAAAAAACAAAAAAATAAATGTTTTTTAGAACTATTTGTAATGTTTGTCTTTCCATCAATTCTGTTAATTAAGTATTTTTGTTTTTTTATGCCATCAAATCCACAAAAATTCAAATTCCCAAAACCTACCTATATTTCTTTTCCAAAGGAGAAGACCCAATTCCTAAGTAGAGAAATGAATTAATGAGCATTTTGAATAGAAAATTTAACATATGTAGATAAAAATAATTGATTAAGTCTGGTAGATAAAATTTATTAATTACTTATTTATTTTTTATTTTGATAAAATTTATACATTTAAAGAAAAATTAATCTATTAATAAAAAAATATACATTAATAAAATAATGGTTATTATTTTAATAAAAGTGAAATTTGAAAAATGTTTTCTACAAATTCTAAATTCAACAACTCCACTCTATGGAGGAATGTAAAGAAATGTAATATAAATTAAAAGAATTATATTTTAATATTTTTTAAATAGAAAAGTATTCTTATAGAATTAGGTAATAAAGTTGATAGAAAATGATAAATCAAAAATAATAAATTAAATAAAATGGGACCCTATCTTGCAACACCAAATGTTGAAAAATCAACATTTAAAGGAGAGAATGAATAATTTATCTTTGCAGCAACTCACATGCAAGGTATAATAAAAATTCTATAAATTAAAAGGTTGGAGAAATACTATGGAAGATGCTCATATATCTAAGTTAGATATTGAGCCAGGAGTTTCCTTATTTGCTGTATTTGATGGACATGGAGGCAATGAAGTAGCCATCTTTGCTGAGAGACATTTTGAGGAAGAATTATTGAAAAATTCTAATTACAAAAAGAAAAATTATAAGCAGGCTTTAATTGATACCTTTCTGTAGATAGATCAACTACTTTTCAAACCAGAAGGTCAGGAGGAATTAAAACAAATTAAAGGGAATACTGAAGGTAGAGTTTTTTTTAATTAATTTTGATAGAATTACAAGCAGGAAGTACAGCAAATGTTGCTTTGATAGTTGGGAAAAAAGTTTATTTAGCTAATGCTGGAGATTCAAGAGCCATGTTGTGTAGAAATAATACTCCTTATGATTTGAGTAAGGACCATAAACCAGATATTGAAAAAGAAAAAAGAAGAATTGAGTTAGCTGGAGGTTTTGTATCGAATGGGAGAACTAATGGTATTGAATTTAACTTAAGGAAAGGAAATTTATCATTAAGTAGAGCTTTAGGAGATTTAGAATATAAAAAAGATGAGAAATTTAGGCAAGATGAACAAATAATTATAGCAGTTCCAGATGTGAAAGAGGAAGAAATTTAAGGAAACGATAAGTAATATATTTTAATAAGTTTTAGATTTTTATTGATGGGATGTGATGGAGTTTTTGAGATTTGGGAACATGAATAAATAATTAATTATGTGAATTCATAGCTCAAGTACAAAGTGACATAAGAAATTATTTAACAAGCTGCAGAAGGATTGCTTGATTAAGTAATCGCTAAGGACACTTAAAGTATAAATATTTTAGTTATTAATAGATGGCACTGGTTGTGATAATATGACGTGCATTATTGTATATTTTAAGTAATGAGAATATATAAGATGCTATTAAATATCTGTATATTTTATTCTATTTTTTATATTAACTAGATTATTAAGATCTTGGAGTGTTTCCAACTCTTTATGTTAGAGAATCGAGGCTCAGTTTTATCTTATTCTGTTACTGTTTGGTTAATTTGATTTTAAGAGAAGAGAAGCCAAATTACCAGACTTTTAAAATCTCATTAATCCTTATACTTCATTAATCTGAATAGCCTAAATTTTGTTTATTTAATGTAGTCCAGCAATTTTTCTTCTTAGCTAGCATTATTTGATACACTAAACGACAGTCCTCTAACAATTTTTCTTGTGACCGTGATGTTATTGAATATTAATGTAAATCTATTTTTTAAGAAACATAAACTTGTACAATATATATTGAACATCCTTTTTCTATCCTCATTTTAGATAAGTAGTATCTATATCAATTTATAGGTTTTTCTATTTAAAATTAAACTTACAGAATTTTCAACTTTACTTTACAATAAATATTTTACAATTTGGAATTATATTTAAATATTTCTGTAATATTAGCCTACTAGAATTAATCATAAAAAATATTAAAAACTTTTAGGACTAATTAAATAAATTGTCAACTCAATTAAAATCTTAAATTTTATTTTTCTGTAGAGGACTTTTTAATTTTTTTTTCACTTAAATTTGAAATTTTACTGCCTCTCTAAAAAATTAAAAATAATAATAATTAATTGTTTATATTATATCAAATTGACAAAGATAAAAATGCTCTAAAATAAAATCTTTTTATACAGAAGATTTATTCTTTCTATATATCTTCTTTATAATGCAATATTGTTTTTTATTAATCATTATTATTATTACTAATATCTAAAGCACAAGTTGCAAATTTAGATTTTTGGAAATACAGGATTAGCTGTTCTGATAATTAATGTAAAATTTTCACATACATTATACAAAAAAAACTACTGTAGTTTAATGACACTGACCTTTTCAAAGATTATAATCCTTAACTTAAAAAGTCCTTCCTTATTTTAGCAAATTTGGTTGAAATAATTGAATCAAGAGAGTTATTTTTACTAATAATTGATAATCATAAATCATTGAGAGGTAAGTAGATTAGAAAAGCACTGATTATCATTTTCAATAAGAGGGAGAAAAAAAAAGGAGACTAAAGGAATTGGAAGAAATAGAAAGTTTTCCTTGGTAAAGATTAGGAATATTGAACCATATTCCATATTTTATCAATTTATCATAGTATTAGTTCATAACTTTTAGATGAAATAAATCACTTATTAACTCGTATATAAAAATTAACAATTCTTCTCTAATTTATTAGCTTCATACAATAACTATAAATCACAGATGATAAACGAAAAAAATTAGTTAAAACTAAATTTTAAAACTTTTAAGCCTGATAAAATGATAGAATTCTCATCTAAAATTAAATTGATTTTATTTAAAAAATTATTTAAAAAAAGCTTAGTTATAGTTAATTTTAAATGAAAAATGAGAATTTCTAACATAAAAGAACAAAAAATTTCAAAACATATCTTTATAAAAAGAAGTGTTTCGGCTGTGTTTCTCCCTTTGAAATTAAAGATAAATTCTATATTAGTTCTCTAAAGCTTATTATCTTGCCATGATAGTTTTTTCTCTTCTACTTCTCAAGGTGCCTTCCATTCTCCATTAAGTGTCTGAATTTCCAATCCCCTTCACTTCCAAAAATCTTGTTTCACTTTTGAGGCGATCTTTTCTCTTTTAATTCTATTAAATCAAAGACCTTCCTAATCATCTTTTCGTGCATATGAACCCGCTTTTCTTTCGTTTATATTTTATTTATTCATGTTTTATAGAGCTTCTTTTTTTTTTAATAATCCTCCTCTTTTTTTGATAGCTATTAAATGTCATTTTTGTGATTTTAGCTAAAAACCTAGTAGGATTGGGGTTTTTTCGATTAATACAATATCTAAAATAAATTTATAATCATCCTGCTTTAATTGTTGTTGGTTATTAAGCTCCTACTCTTCAAGCATAATAAATACTGCTAAATTTTAAAGAAGGAAGAATAGACTTTAAAATAGCATTTTATTTGGCTTCTAAAATGATTACTGCGAATCCTGATTTTCATAAATTTCATGTAATTCATAATTGCCCATATTTTAGATATTAAACCTTAATATATTTAAACAAAAAATTTCATATATTTAAGGGAAAGAAAAATGTGTTCGAATTTAATTTGAGATGTCATTAGTTATAATAAATTAATTTATTTTTAATTTAATATTTATCAATTTGTACTCTTTAGATGTTCCTCAAAGTTTTTTTGATGTTTCCATCTAAAAAATTGATCAAATAATTTTTATATTTCCTCTAATGTTTTTAATACAGTTTTTTTTTTTTCTCTATCATCTAGAAGTTATAATTGATTTTTTTTTTTATTAATCTTAGCTTAGCATTCTTCTATTTATTATTGATATTCCTACACTGAAAGCTGCAATTGATTCAAACTTGTATCATTTTCTTCCAATTTAATTTGATTTTTATTTACATTAATTGTTTCTTTTAATGAAATAACAGAAAATTATTATTACGATTCATTCTCCTACGCCTATTAGAATTTTTCAAATGCTTCTTCAAATTTTTTTAATATATTTGTCGATTCTGTTATTGATTTATATAATTTATCCCTTAATTGTTGAATTTCGTTATTATTAATTGGCAATATTGAGAATTAACTAACTAGTTTTTATTATATCTCCTTTAAATAATTCAAATAATAAAATAGTGTATCTGGTTTGAAAGTAGAGATGCATGAAGAGTTGTCTCCTAAAACTTTGATCCAATACTCTACTATTGATTTTAATACTTCATCTTACTTAATCTTTAGCCTTTATTCACCATATTTAATATAAATAAAGAAATCATTGAGTTATTTTGTAATTGTTATTAATTAGTATTCTTGTTTTTACATTTATTGCTTGAATAGTTTTTATGTTTCTTCATCATCATATTCATCAAAGTATTCATATGCATAAGTTCCACTGTATTTTTCTAATTATTTTTATGACCAAAATTCATAATTTTTGATTGTTATTAATAATAATTCTTAAGGAATTTAAAATTCCAATCCAAGTTATGCATTATTAATTTGAATTTCATATTCTATCAATTGACGAGTAAGTTCATGAAAATAATTTTACCTTAACCTTAGAATAGGTGATATTTTTTCTAATTTTTTAACTTTCTTTGAACCATTTAGGTAATACCATTCTGATTTTTTAATGTCAGAATATCCCCATCTTTTATCAGGATCATACTATAATAAGTTTATCAATAATTCTTTCGTGTATTGATTGATTTTCATATCTTTTATTAATTAATGATGCTCATTTGTTTTATTGTAGAAAATTACTTGATTATTTTGATAAAATCTAATTCCTTTTAGTAAACAAAATAACAAAAGGCCTAGAGACCATGTTTCATTTTTTTCTAAATCATAAACTTAATTGGTTTTATTTTCTGGACTCATAAAAGACTAGAATTAAATAAAATATTTACTTCTGTTCCCATATGAGCGGTCGTTTCGCTTTTGATGTATTGGGAAATACCAAAATCACAAACTTTAACTTGTATTTTATGCTTTTTTTTTTTATACAATATGTTTTTTAAATTAATATCCCTATGATACAAACCCTCAAACAGTGTACTTGATCTCATAAATATTGATTTTTAGAGTAAGAATTCTACTTCTAATAGTTGATCAAAAATTTCTGAAGCTTTTTCCTCAGAAAATGGTACATCAACCCATTTCTCTTGATCGACAATTAAATCGGCTAAATTGCCTTCACAATATTCTAAATAAAATTCAATAAAATCTAGTTCTTCTAATTTGTTTTTTTAAACAATTTGATTGGTTCCATATAATTTTACAATATGTGGAGATTTAACCGATTTAAAAACAGATAATTCTCTTTTTATTAACTCAATCATTCTTGTTCGTTAATCTTTGCTTTTTGGTATTTGAACTCTTTTTAAAGCAACATCTACTAATTTATCAGGTAGATTTTTTTATTGAATTAATATTTAACCTTTGTATACAACTCCATATCCTCCTCTACCTATTTCGACATCTTAATTATTTTTTTTGCATATTTCAGCTTTTTTTATAAAACTAAGCGCTCCTTAAAATATTAAACTCATTTATAAATTATAATAAATTTGAGAATTTTCAATATCTTTTAATTAAAAAGTACCTCATTTTTGTTCTTGTAAATCACATAAATAAATTGATAGAATAACAATGAATTAACTTAAAATAAATTAAAAAAAAGCCTTGAAAAAAATAATTAGATATGGATAATGATTGTATGTTTTTTTTTGATATTATGTTTTCTTTTATCCTTCCAGAATTTAATTTAATAGCTCTTTTTACTCTATTATTGAAAGAAGTATTTTAAATAAATATTTTAAAGCAACAATTTGATCCATTAAATAATTTATATATATATATATAAAGAAATATGAATAGCCATTTAGGATTAAGCTTATTGAGTATGTAAAGAACATACTTACAATCATAATAACCGAAATTGAATAAGCATCTGTTTCAGAATCTAGTTGAACATACAAAAATGGATTATACAACTTTGATGTAGTTAGAACCAACAATCCCTATTTATTTAAAATAATTGAAGAAATGGTCACCTCGTAAGGAATTATGCAAGCCAAAAAGATCATTACGAAGCACTTCAAATGATGGATCAAGAACTAAACGCGTAAATAGCATCTGTGATAACAAATCATTAGATTAAAAATAAGAACCAATAATTACTCAAATATAACCATTGCCTTGCTTGATAAAGAAGAAATAAAATATAAATTTTAAAATTAAGGTGTCAAACTAAAAACCGATATTAGTACCGAAATCTAAGTAATAATATTGTGATCAAATGACTCTCACTCCGTGGTGAATGTGGAAATTTCATTTTCGTTATTGCGATGAATTGCTTTCAATAATTTTTTGTTTTTCTCTTATTAAACCTTCAATCTCTCAACTGTTTTTCGTCCTAATTGTGGGTAATCTATTAATGAGATTCTTCTGATTCCTTGTTTAATTGGCTATAAGACTCTCTCTTCTGTTTGGAGTCTAGTTCCACGACGAAAACTCTTTTCTATTAAAGATTGAAGTGCTTGATTTCGTTGTAGCATTCCATTAAATACAAACATTTTAAAGCGATCTAATCTGTTATACCTTAATTTTGCAGCCAAATTCACTAAATCTTGATAATGTTGGTCTTGTGTAATAATGTCGTAACAATCAAAATGTTGATGTCTGCGTTAAGGTAATTGTGATATGCTTCTCTATTTACTATAGTAATCAACATCAGTTGACATATATGTATAAAATTAAATAAACTGAATAAAACAGACAGTATTAAAGAAATAATTGTTCAAAAATCACATGATAAACCAAAATTATCTAGCACCTCAAGAAATTCTCAAATAAACTCAACTTAATTATCAATCAATTCTAAATACTCCAAATTTATTAATTTAAGAATCAAGGTACAATAACAATTCAAAGAAAAAAATAAAACTTCTACTAAAAACACATTCAATTGGAAAGTAAAATGTCATCAATCAATTTAACCATACCAATAATTAAATATGATTTTAGATCAAACTATATATATATTTGCACTCTCTATCAATGATAATATAAACTTTTCCAGATAACTATCTTAATTACTACTAACTAAAATTAATTGATAATTGCTAGACAAACAAATATAAAAAATATTTAGCACAAAAGAATAAATTAATTTTCTCCTAATAAATGAAACTATATTACATTAGAAAATAAATTTACAGAAAATAAAAAAACTATCAATGCAAAAATATAATAGGAAATGCAATTCAATAAAGTTATACAATTTTGGATTAAGGAACAAATAATTTGGTGAGTCTTAGTCTATGATATCGAAGACTTTGGATTTCCTGAAAAAATTATTTAATGGAATTAAATTAATTAACTCTATTCTCAAATGTTATGTTTAAGAAAGCATTAATAATTTCATAATCAGAGAATTAATGTTATAAATAAACACTCTATCGATTATCATCAAAACATAAAATATAAATTAAATGGATTAGAAAAAATTAGGATTGAAACTGCAATTTAAAATATCAGATAATTGTGAGGAATTGATAAAAAATTAGGATGAATTATTCTAATTTATAGTGAATATCTTTTGGAATTTTGGATGGAAATTGCAATAAGATTTGTGACATTTAAATCTAGATAGTTTGAAAAAGAATATAAGCATCAAGATATAGATTTGGATGGCAACTTAAGAATGTTGGAAGGAATATCCATCTGATTTTATAGCTGATGTTAAATTATAATGATAATAATTATAATATGAATTTTTAAATTTTGGGCAAGATAAATCAAAAGATGACATGGATTGTAGGCATAACAATAACTACAATTGTAGGGAGTTTGTTATTTTGGAAAAGGCAACCAAAATTGAATTAAGAAAGTGATGTATCTGAGAACTCACAGGAATTCAAAGAGGCTGCTAAAAAAGGCAGAACTTTAGTAGGGCTAAGTTAACCAGATCAATTATTGCTATATAGTTTATATAAATAAGCAACTGTGGGTGATTGCAATATTCCAGAGCCCATGCGTTTATATCTATAAGATCATGCTAAATGGACAGCATGGTCTAAGTGTAAGGGAATAAATAAAGCAGATGCAGAGAAATTATATATTAAATAAATAGAAGAATATATAGAAAATGGAGTTGAATGCAATAATGGTAGTGTTTAGAATTCATAATTTGGAATGAAAGTTAGTACAATGAAGAATGCAGAACATGATACTAATGAAGCATTCATAGAGAAGATTAATAAAACAGGATAAAAAATTGAATAAGTTTTTGAACTGAATGAGAAAGAATAATAAATATTTTAAGAGATTTTAGATTCACTTCATAACACTGATAGATTGAGTGAATTACTGAAGGTTCACAATGAAGTGAAATATTTGTAATGTGAAAATGAACAATAAATAAAATTGATTCATGTTGTTGTAGATGATGATAATATTGAAGCATTAAAATTATTGATTCCTTATTATAAATAGAATAATTTGATAAATATTTAAGAAAGTGTATCTGGAATGACGGCATTACATTATGGTTGTCTTTCAGGAAATAAAGAAATTGTAGAATTGTTATTAAAAAATGGAGCTGATCCAAAAATAAGAGACTTTTCTGGAATGGATTGTTTTGAAACAATAGATGGTGAAAATAAAGAATGGTTAGATTAATTGTGATTATTAATTGTGATTATAATAAGTAATAAAATAGACACGTATATTTATATATTAATATATTAATAAAAATGACTTAAGTGAAAGTAGATAGAATGTGCAGTGTCTATGTAATACCTGAAGATGCTCCTATGAGTTAATAGGAAATAGCAAAAGCATTTGATAATGGAAAATTTGAAGATAAATTGAAAGTAGAAAAGTAAATAAAATGATTAGGCATTGAAATCCCTTGTAATTCAGATTATACATGACGAATAGATGCCTAGAATGGTAATGAATGTAATAAATTCTCTTGTGCCTTTATCAGATGAGACACATTCATTAAAAAAGATTCTGCTTTTCTATTGGGAAGTAATAGAGAAAACTCATGCAAATGGTTCATTAAAGGAAGAAATGATCCTTGTTTGCAATAGTTTAAGAAAAGATTTGTTGCATCCAAATGAATACATAAGAGGAAGAACACTTAAGCTCTTGAGTAGAATTTAATTGCGTGTATATATGAATGAATAAATTAGGGAATATTGGAGCCATTGTAAACAGCAATAGTAGAGAATGTAAATCACAAACATGTATATGTAAGAAGGAATGCAGTAGTGTGTTTATATGAAATATTTTTAAACTTCGGAGATGATTTAATTTCAGATTTGGATGAACTTATGGAGAAATTGTTATTAAATGAAACAGATTTATCTACTAAAAGAAATGCCTTTCTCTTATTATTCCATGCTAATTAATAGAAGGCACTTGATTATTTAAGCATTAATTATTCAGATGATAGTAATTAATTTGGAGATATTTTATAATTATCAATTTTAGAACTTTTTAGAAAAGTTTGTAAGAAAGATCCTTAATAGAAACCTAAACTATTGAAATCTATTTATTAATTTTCAAAGTCAAAATCAGCATCTGTTTAATATGAATGTGCGAATACTCTTTTTGCTGTATCACCTAGTTTAGCCTCTTTAAAGATAGCAGTTCAAATCTACATGTAATTGATTAACACTTAGACAGACAATAATATCAAATTAGTAATATTGGATAGATTAGAGGCTGTAAATCAATTGAATCCTAGAGTCTTAGAGGATAGAACTTAAGATTTATCTTAATTACTTAATCAATAGAGTATTGACATAAGAAGAAAGGTATTAAAGTTGTTTTAATTAAAAAATGAAAATGTTGTTTTATTAGCATAATCATTATAAAAGGAATTCTAAAAATGTTAGAATTAAAATGATTAATCAGAATATAAGGTTTTAATGTTATAATTAATCAACCCTATGATTCATAAATTCTCTCAAGTTCATGAAGTTGTAGCTTAAACTTTTATTGATTCTATTATATGTAATCATAAAATGGATGATTAATGTGCTTAATTAGCAGGATAAACACTTGTTAAATTAATTTAATTATCTGATCAACCTATTCAACATAAAATTGTAACAGCTCTTTCTAATCGTTTTTTGGATATTCATCACATGGAATTATATAAAGCAACATTTACAGTTCTTGGTGATTATAGTATTAATCCAATAAGATCATTTAATCAAATTAAAAAAGCTATTGGAAATCTACCTCTAGAACATGAGAAGGTAATTGTTAAATAAGAAGATGAAAATAAATAAGTTGTTAAAACTGTAATATTACCTGATGGTACTTATGGAACATAAGTTGTTGAAAAATAAGACACTGAAGAACATATATCAAAATTAAGAGAATTATTAATGCAAAATTCTTTTCTTGCCTCCTCTTTAAGTAGAGCATTCATAAAATTGTTATCTAAAATTTAAGAATTCAATAAATACTCTAGTTAGATGCTTTTAATATTCTGTTCACTCTTACGTTATTATCAAAAAAATACTGCTAAAATTGATTAAGATACTTTGGAAACTATTACTTCAAGTATTAGGATTTTAACTGGCAAAAATCCGTAAGAAAAATTATAAGAATTATATAAAAAATCTGATATTGTGGTTGAGTAGAATAATCAAATTGGAACTCATCAAAATTTTGATAAGATTCTCAAATAACCTGATGATCCCATCATTATTAGATAATTAAAAGGAATCTCAGAATTCAATGAAATTGATTTAGCAGATGATGAAACTTCTGTTGCAACTAAATAAGAAGAAAATACTTATGTTTCTAGATTAGGACATATAGTTTAATTAACTGGATATTGTGATCCTATCTATGCTGAAGCATTTGTAAATGTTCATAAATATGATATACAATTTGAAGTACTCATGGTCAATAGATGGTCAAAAATGGTTCAAAATGTTTAAGTTGAATTTAGAACTTAAGGAGAAAGCAAAGTTATCGAAAAAGCTTAAGGTGTCATCTTACAACCTAATCAATCTGCTAGAGTTAGAACAACAATTAAGTTTTCATCTTAAGATATTGGAGTTGTATATGGAGCCATTCATTATGAAAATAATGCAGGAATAGAATAGGCTTATTTAGTAACTAAAGAAATTAATGTTGATTTAATTGATTTCATTTTACCTGCTACCATCTAAATTGAATAATTCAGAAAATTATGGGCTAAATATGAATGGGAGAATAGAATTGTTATTAATACTAATCATAAGTAATTATCGATCTATATTATTAAGTGATCCTTTTAAATATGTCTCATTTTTAGAAAAACAATTAAAAGCTAAGTCTATAGAAGAAAACCATCCAAAAGGAAACATCATTTGTGTTAATATGTATGCTTAAACCAAATTTGGTATTCATTTATCATTTATAATTAGATGACGATTTCTTATTAAATGTTAGTGCTGAAGTTGTTAATGATAAATTATAAGGATTTGTGAGAGTTAGAAGTAAGGTTAAAGAAATTGTAGTGAATTTAGGAGATAAGATTAAGGTCTTATAAACAAAGATTGAATGAAATGCACATATATAATTTTATTTTGCATCAAATTATCATATAATCATTTATAATAATACATTAACACATTAAATATGTCGAAACTTAAAAGAGGATTAACCAAAGATTTTGAAAAAGAACAGGAAGATCAGGCCTTAGCAAAAGAAGAATTATTTTAAGTATTACTGATATCACAATAATAACAAGCCCGTTGTCTAAATCTATCAAGATTATCACTATTTATCAGATGAACAAATCGATATAATTGCTAAATTACTTCAGGTTATTGATTTTTTTAAGGAAAATTGTCCTGACACACAAACATTAATGGAATTTACTAAATTATGTTGCCAAAATCTGATTTATGAATTCATCCCTAAAGATTATCCTGCTTTTCATATTGGTAGATTTTAACATCATATTTAGATGATGTTGGTGATAAATTTTATATTGTTTTAAGTGGTAGAGCAGGAATCTATATTAGAAGATAACCAGCAGCTATTGAAGCTGATGAAGCTGCTGCTTAACCAAGAATTTTAAAAATGCTTGAAAAAATGCATTTAGAATCCATTTCTTAATTGTAAGGAGAGGAATTGATGAAATTTTATGGTTAAGTTATTAAAAAATAAACTAAACCATAAAAAGTGATTGATTCTGAATTAATATTATTTCGATCAGGAAATTTTGAAAAATATTTCACCAATCAAGGAATTTGTAAATTTATGTTAGTTGCTTAAAAATATTCTGGTACAATCTTTGGTGAAATGGCATTAACTAATGATAAACCTAGAACTGCCAGTATTTTTGGTTTAACTGATTTAAAATTATTATCATTGTCTAAAGCTAATTTTAAGGTAATTCTAATATATCAATTTAGTAAGTGGGAGAAAAAGGAATGAAAGCATTACAATAAAAGATAGATTATTTTTTAAAAATGTTTCCACATATGACGAAACACAAAATGTCTAAACTTATTTTGTATTTTACATCTGCAAAATTTCCAGCTAACTTTTTCATTTGGAAATAAGGAGATGAAACAGATGGATTCTTATTATTAAAAGATGGTGAAATGTAACTATTATAAAATGTTGAATTTCCAAAACCACCAAGTCAAAATAATGTAGATTTTACATTAATGTCTTTATTCCAAAATTCTAAATAAGAAGTCAAAGATATCAAAGAAACCATTATTTTAGCCAATCTTACAGGAGGATGCTTTGTTGGAGAAACAGAAGTAGTCTAAAAAAAAGAAAAAAGAGACTACTCTGTTAAAACATTAACCATTTGTAATTGTTATTGTCTCTCTTTAGAAGTAAAATATTATATTAATTATTTTGAGAATTATCATATTGTGAGGAAAACATTTCCTGAATTTTTTTAAGCTCTAAATTCTTTACAACAAAGAAATAGCTTTCTTTTTAGAAAGAGAATTGAAGATATTGTAAAGACAAAGAGTTGTAACTTTTATCTTACAAAGAAGGAGGAAGCATTAGCTGTTGAAAGAAGATATGCAAATGAATTTGGTAAAGATGAGGCGAAACCATTTTTATCATCTCCTATTCTTCGCTCAACATTTTAATCAAAACTCTCAAAGTAATAAATGGTTGAATAAAATAAATCAATTATTGATTAACATACTAAATTAGATGAATAATTTGGTGAAAAATAAGAGGAATTTAATATGTTAAAATTGGCAGGAGATAATTTCTAAAAATGTCTTCTTATAAGAGTAGAAAAATAATTTGAATAGTTTTAGCCAGCTAAACCAAAGTAAATACTATATTTATTTAATATAGAGCAAAAACTCCCTATTTTAGTAAATAAAATAGCACTGTGAAAGAATTATTATAATCAGTTCGTCATCGGTAAATACCTTCATTTGTTACAAATAGAGATTAAATATCTTTTAGATAATCAAATGAAGAAGATTCTTAATAATTACCCTAAATAAAAGTAGCCAAATAACATGTTAGAGTTGTAAATCCAAACATTTCATCTAAAGTAGATATTATCAAATCAAATTATCAATCATTTATGAAATCAAAATCTATGAGTTCTAGATTAGACAGATTATCAGATAATTAAATGTAAGGATTTATGTTGACAGATTCTATAAATACTTATCATCCTTTACATAGTTTTTAAAATAAAGATGATTAAACAAAAAACAAAAAAAGAGTTAAAACACAATCTAAAGTTGAATCTGATTATTAAAAATCAATATTATGATGAGATATAATTATAGCAATTTTTATATTCTATTAAAATATTGATAAAATATCTTAAACCTTATGAAATAAAAAACTCTAAAAATGGTAGAATAAGAACAAGAATAGATTTTTTGATTAAATGTAATAAGTAAATAACTGTCTAAATCTGATTAAATGTTCTTCTTTAGAAATTAATTTCCATTAGAACAATGTATCTTTTAGTATTTGTAGGATCAATTGGTTTAGTTATTAATGGGGCCAGCATTGTTAAAAGGAGAATAGTATAAATGATTAATATAAATTTATTTTTTATTCTAATTTATTAAGTAATTGTATTTTCAATAATTTTCTAGAAAGCCAACCAGGTACTAATAAATTTCTTAGACTTTATCTTCATGATTTAACTTAATATCTTATCTTTTCAATATTGAATAATAATTCTTATTTTTACATATAATTATCAAAGAACAATTAATAATTGTTAAAATAATATTTTTAGTATCATTAATATCATTTTATCTATATTATCTATGATCTACTATAAATGATTTTAAAAAACTAATTTATAATTCACTAATACTTTATATTTTTATTTATTCTAATCATTCTCATGAAATAAAATGATAAATTTTAATAATATGTGTCAAATGAATAGACTTTTAGTTAATAATCAATAGAATAACAATCTAATTAAAAATATTATAAAAATAATTAATACATAAAAATTTGAATATAAAAATAAGTATTCTTACATTTATTAAGAATTATTAAAATAAATCATTTTGAATAGAATGGGAATAATAAAGATGAATTTTGCTATTGGTTTTACAGCTTTATGCTTTTAAGCATTAGTCTTGTATCCTTGCCATGAAACAATTTCTGAGTAAGTTCATAAATTAGAAAACAACATTAGAAGATTAGAATAAATGGAAGTAGAATTGAAAACACATATGGAGAAGAATCAAGATTTGATAAAGTAAAAAATTCTAAAGAATGCAAAAAGTGTGTGATGTGATTTTATGAATATGTGTATTTTCTATTTTTATAATAAATATTGATATCCTAAAAATAGTAGCAATAATATAAATAATGTTAAAAAGACAATTTTATGAGTGATATTGAATACTAATTGAGGATGAAGAAGCTTTGTATATTGTTTTGATCTAAATTTAGAATTAAACTATAGATTTCTAGAAATTAATGGAAAAAATCTTCCTTCAAAGCATAAAAATAGATTGAAGAGAAATTAATTAATAAATTAAACTAAACTTAGCAAAAATCATGGTTCTTCCTAAAGTGAATATGTTTGTAGGACTCTGTGCATTGAGCTTTTAAGCCTTTGTGCTTTATCCCTGGCATAATGTGATATCAGAATAAGTTCAAAAATTGGATAAAAATATTAAAATACTAGAGATAATGCAGCAATAACTTGTTAAAGAAGCTGAGCAACTACAAAAATTGAACCCAATTTGATACATATTCATATATTTCTTTTAAGTATCATAATACATTCATTGTATAATTCATTTTCTTATTCATGTCTATTTTTAGATATAATTCAAATATAAATATTTTGGTTGTTAAAATCAAATTCTAATAAATCTATTCTGTAACAATCATCATGCTTTAAGTGAAATCACATTATGGAAGAAATAAATAATAAGATTATGAATTAGTATTAACCTAAATTTGTCATAAACTATTCATAAGTGAAAATAACTTGATTTTAATTAGAATCGATTATAGAATTAGGAAAATTTAATTTAATACGTCTAAATTTAGAATTTGATTAACAAAAATAGAAAAAAAACATTTTTTGAGGGACTGAGTATATTTTGTGGATTTAGAAAGAAAAATCTGTTAAAATCAAATTTTTATAAAAAGAAAAATTTATATAATAATAGTAATATTATATAAATTTAAATACATATTAGAAATAATATATATAATTAAGTTAAAGTGTAATATATATAGTATTATTTCAACTTATTATAAAATGAACAAAGAAGAACAATCACAATATTTATTAGAGCAAATTAATAAAATGAAAACATTTGCTTAAAGTTAGTTATTAAATTAAAAAAGACTCTTCTCTAAATAAATGTTTATAATTTTGGAATTCAAAATAATAGAACATCCAATTCAACTCCATAAGAAAGGCAGACTAACCACCCAAAATGCACAAAAATGAAAATATTCTGTTTATAAACAAAAATGAGCAAAAGCTCTTCTATATGTCTGATAATTATATAAATTGATTAAGACAAAATAGAAATGATAAGACAGATTTTGGTTTAAACAAAATTACAAGCAAGCATGTTTAAATATCATTAAAAGAATTGTTCGATTTTTTTATTTTTGCTACATTGTTGATAATTATTAGATTTTCGACAGTTGTATATATAAAAGATGAAAAAGAACAAATTTCATTTTAGTAGGAATAATAAGACTTATATCAATTCTTGTTTTTACACATTTAATAAGATTTACTTCTTATTCAAAAAAGAAGAAACTATTTAACAATTAAATGAAATCAATTAAAAGATGAAGGAATTGTTATTAGAAATGGCTAAAAATAAAAAATACATCACATTAATCAAAGGAGATTTAATTGAATTGAATTAAAATTATAAAGCATCAGCTGATTGTTAAATATATTATCTTAACAATTAAAATTAAAAATATTATTTTTACTCGAGATTGTCAACATAAATAAATACAATATATGTTAGAATAAAATTGAAGGAGAAGATTTATAGACAATTTAATTAAGTAAATTAAATTAGTCCTAATTTTCAATAATATTAATGTTATTTTTTGAATCCCTTTACCTTTAGAATTTTACATATAAAATTATGCTGAAAATCTTGATTCTAAAGTTCTAAATAAAGAAATTGGTATTATCATTATAAAACCTTAGGAATGAGAAAATATATATAAAACTGAAACATTTCTTGAGATGAATCTTAACATATGATATTTTGGCTGCATAAACATGAATGATGAGGTATTTAGCAGCCATGCATTATTTTGAATTTCAAAGTAAGTAAAAATGGTATCGAATTTTCAAGTTAAATATCTAATCCTAATCTATATTTGGGTAATTTAAATTTGATTTATCCATAACCATTCGAATAAAACCCATTTATTACTTTTGAATTTTTTAATTTTAGAGTAATCTTTTATAAACACATTAAATTGGATTACTAATTTGATAACTATACTCCAAATTTAATAATATACTTTTGTTTCAATGAAATTAGAAAGAAAATAAAAATAGTTAAAAAAATATATGATTATTTTATAACTTATAAGTAATTTTTAGATATTTCAAACATTACACCTATTTCTATATTATTATACATTGCACATATGCCATACTTAATCCACAAGTGTTTATTATGAAAAGTTTTCATACATTTTGAATGTATCCATAGGTAATATGTCTGGTTCAAAAAAGAAACCATAAGCGATTACTGCAGTCATTAAAATAAATGCAATGGCAGTATTAGCTTTTCTATGATTATAATACTTTCTTATTAATTTAATAATTTTTTACCTCTATATACCAATTTAGTATAAACATTCTGTAGCTCTTGCAAATAAATAAACTCTTAGAATATTTTATACATGAGGCTTTTAAGTAATAAAACTTAATCCTCCTCCAATAAATCCAGAAATAGCAGCATTCCAACCATCTTCTTTTTATCGAATTGTTCTTAAAAGACATTATATACATTTTATTAAAAATGTTTATGTTCCCATAAATAAACCTAAATGGAAATTAGTTCTAAGATTTATTGCGCATATTATACCTATTAATCAAAATATTAAACACTAATTTTATTTTTTGCTGTGATTTGATAATCTTTTTAGAACTCATTACTAACATAATAGCATTCAAGCAAAGTTTTGCTAAAAATGCTTTTGTGAATGCCTCAATCATCCCTTTTGACATATTCATAATACAAGAATGATTATGTTAACAAAATGGAGTTGTAGAATATAGTAACTTACATAAGTATTTTAAAGTATTTGATTTTCTTTACATTTTATATACTAATTATTTTTAGAATTATTCTAATTAATAATATTGTTTTATAATATTAAAAGACATAGAATCTTGTTTCATCTTTTCATTTTTCTAAACTTTTTATTGTAGTTTATTTTATGATTCTCTGAAATTATTTATTATTATTTTGTACTATTTTATTCAATAATTGTTTTATTTAAAGAAATACTTCATTCAATAGCTCTTTTCTAACTATATTAAATTTTATAGAGTACTTTTGTAGTCTTAAACTATTAATTTGAGAAATGATATCTTATTTTTAAATTCTTTAATATTAAATATATAGAAATTTTTCATGCTGTTGGTGTTTCTGTAAGTGAATGAGCTGACAATTAAATATACGGTTAATTAATAATGAAAATGAAAGCTTAAGAGGATTTTAATTTATTTATAGTATATTAATTAAGAGAATAAAACTAAGGAATATGGAAGAGAATTTAACAAATCATAAAGACTTAAACTTACAGGAATCAGATGAATAAGAATTAACTATAGAAATTGTAAAAAATGTTTTTTTTAAGAATTTCACTACAGTTGCTGTCTAAGTCATGAAATTAGAAGAAAAGTATAATAATTTATGAATTATAATGCATTCGATTTTCTATTGCAATTACAACTCTTCCAATCAAAACTATAGCGGATTTTCAAAAGTTAATTAATGATGCTTTTTTTAAATTATATGAAAGTTTTTACTGATCAATTTAAGGCTTATTAAGAAGATTTTGAATAAAAAAAGTAATTTTAGAATTAGTTCTGAAATCACAAGAATGCCTTAAGAGAAATCCAATCTAATAATCTTATCATTATTATTTTGAGAGCTTATCATTATTGCGTTTTGATTCGATTTTAAGTATCTGACTGTGATATAATAATTACATATAGTAATTTTCAAGTCTTTTGATTAATAGTAATGATAATAATGATAACAATTTAAAAAGCTAATAAATATTCATTTGAAATGAATAATAATTCAGAAAAAAATATTATAGAATTTATAATATGAAATAATCAAAAGTTTAATTTTTTCTAAGTAATTTTGTACTCATTCAAGCCAAGTTGATAATTTTACTCTCTTTAATTTAGCTAATCTTTTTTATTTTTTAAAAAACTTTCCAGCTTTTAGACTTCTATTTTTTCTTTTTCTATTTCTTATTTTTCTTAATCCAAATAAATTTTAAATCTATTCAGCTCTTCTTCTTAAATTTTCTTACTAACTTTATTAAGATTTTCTTTAAATTATTACGTCATCCTTTCATCAACTTATTCAAATATTGTGTTTGTGAAATCAAATTTTCTTAAATCAATGTTCTCCAAACATTTGAATATCATTTTTTTTATATTCTATTGTGAATCACTAGTATTTAAAAAATTAATAGACTTAAACCCAAAATAGTTTAATTGCTTTACAATCTCTGTATGTTANACGGTTAATTAATAATGAAAATGAAAGCTTAAGAGGATTTTAATTTATTTATAGTATATTAATTAAGAGAATAAAACTAAGGAATATGGAAGAGAATTTAACAAATCATAAAGACTTAAACTTACAGGAATCAGATGAATAAGAATTAACTATAGAAATTGTAAAAAATGTTTTTTTTAAGAATTTCACTACAGTTGCTGTCTAAGTCATGAAATTAGAAGAAAAGTATAATAATTTATGAATTATAATGCATTCGATTTTCTATTGCAATTACAACTCTTCCAATCAAAACTATAGCGGATTTTCAAAAGTTAATTAATGATGCTTTTTTTAAATTATATGAAAGTTTTTACTGATCAATTTAAGGCTTATTAAGAAGATTTTGAATAAAAAAAGTAATTTTAGAATTAGTTCTGAAATCACAAGAATGCCTTAAGAGAAATCCAATCTAATAATCTTATCATTATTATTTTGAGAGCTTATCATTATTGCGTTTTGATTCGATTTTAAGTATCTGACTGTGATATAATAATTACATATAGTAATTTTCAAGTCTTTTGATTAATAGTAATGATAATAATGATAACAATTTAAAAAGCTAATAAATATTCATTTGAAATGAATAATAATTCAGAAAAAAATATTATAGAATTTATAATATGAAATAATCAAAAGTTTAATTTTTTCTAAGTAATTTTGTACTCATTCAAGCCAAGTTGATAATTTTACTCTCTTTAATTTAGCTAATCTTTTTTATTTTTTAAAAAACTTTCCAGCTTTTAGACTTCTATTTTTTCTTTTTCTATTTCTTATTTTTCTTAATCCAAATAAATTTTAAATCTATTCAGCTCTTCTTCTTAAATTTTCTTACTAACTTTATTAAGATTTTCTTTAAATTATTACGTCATCCTTTCATCAACTTATTCAAATATTGTGTTTGTGAAATCAAATTTTCTTAAATCAATGTTCTCCAAACATTTGAATATCATTTTTTTTATATTCTATTGTGAATCACTAGTATTTAAAAAATTAATAGACTTAAACCCAAAATAGTTTAATTGCTTTACAATCTCTGTATGTTATCCTTGTTAAATTTATTTTTATGAATTTACAATTAAAGCCATTCTTTGTCTCTCCAAACTATGAAATTTTTTTATTATATTTGAAATTCTTTGAGTCATGATATCAATTCTTTAATGATTTACAAAAATAAAAAAAAAATGGATATCATTTTTTTGAAAATATTCTCTATAGCCAGAAATGATAGATTAACTATCATTCACAAAATCAAGTAATGGAGGATTATGGAAAATATATTTTTCATTTATTAATTTACTTTGAACAAATGCATCTTGTTATTTTGAGTTGGAGATGGAATCATTTTGTTAAATCATATTAAAAAATTTTGTTTTTTCTTCATCTTCATTTGATAACAACATTATTTATAATATTTCTTAATTTTGTTATTATTTTTAGATTATTTCATAAATTATTTCTTTTTAAAAATAAAAAAAAATGCTTTCTTCTATTTACTAAGGATTTATAAATTTGGTCTTTTCTTAGCACTTAGGACAGTTAGGACAGTTATAATTAGTAAGAGTAGATGGTTTAAGTGAAATATCTATTTGAAAAATCTACTCTAACTAGTAAAATTTAGTTTAAACGTACAACAACTTGCATTTATTTGTGCAATATAAAAATTTAGAATATTCTTATGATTTAAATCTTAAATAATTAGTAAAAATCCTTCTTTTTTCATCTAACATGTACCTAATATTAACAGCCAAATTAAACATTCTAATTTCAGAAAAAGTACTCAAATTTAATTTGTCTAAAATATTATCGAGATTTTATTTTTCAATTATTTATTATATAAAATTTGCTAAATTGTTACTTCTTGAAATAGTTTGATTCCATTCTTTTAAAATAATGTTAATTTTCTCTTAAGCAATCTTTTTTATATAGCATTCTTCATTATTTTTAGGTGTCAAATTTTTAAAATTAAAGTTTTTATTTATTTTTATTTTTGAGAAAATGTACTCTAGCTAAAATTATTTTTCAATTATGATTCCATTTTTTCTATTCCAACAACCAATTTAATCGTGTATTTAATCCAATAAATCTTCTAATTTACTCTGATAATCCTTAAAACAATAAATAACAGTTCCATAATCAATATTTTCTAATTTAGAAATTTATATCAAATTGTTCCAAATAGATATTAAATCTTCATAATTTATTGCGCTTGGAGTATTAAGTATGCTCCAATGTTAATCTTAATCAATATTTTTTGGAATCGAAGAGGAATAAGGTAAAAAAATTGATTAATTTTTTTATTCTTTTCCTTGAAAATTTTCATAGATTGAATTCTTTAATAATTAATCATTCCCCAAAAGAACAATCAGATAATAGGACATGCTTTGTTTTAATAATTTCTTTCTTGAAAAATAAATAATTTTCATACTTCTGTAATAGATTAAGGAATACTATTTTCTGTTGAATTCTTAGAAATTTGTATTAGATTAATTAATAAATTCTAGCATGAAGTGTAATAGATTTATCTCAGTTTGAAAAGGAAATTTTATACTCATATTTATGAAAGTGAAAATAATATTAGATGAATAAAAAACAAATTGTTCTAATAGGATTTACTGGAAGTGGAAAAACAACATTTTTTAATTTAATATGTAAAACTTAATAACTAGTGTAATCAGGAGGTAATTCAGTAACAAGGTATATAAATGATTTTTTTTAAAATAGATAAACCTTTTTAAAAGCTTCATCCTATGGTAGTGGATTTCGAGTATTGGACACACCTGGATTTGGATCGAAATAAGAGAAAATAATTCATGCTGTTGGTGTATTGAATGCTCTTTCTGAAGGACCAGTTCATTAAATATTTTTAATAGTAAAATGGGAAAGATTAGATATGATGCAAGATTTTATAAAAAATATGGTTACTAAATTTATGAGATATAGATATCTTTTAACTGTTACTGTGACTCATTGGGATACTGTTGATAAATCGACTGTTTCATAAAATAAATAATAAGTTATAGATTTGAGTAAAAGCTATGGGATAAATTCTGTAATATTTGTCTCAAAATATGATCCTGGAGAAAAAATATGTTAATAAATAGATTCAATCTTAAATAAATGTGAAGCTGAACAAGTTGAATTAACTGAAACAGAATTTTATTCTAACTTCGATTTACTTGAATTGCAAGGAGAATTAGAATTAAGTTTAGAATGTACAAAGGGTGAAGTAATAGCAAAATTTAGGAGAATAGCAACTGTTATAAAAAAGTTTATTGAAGATTTTGATGGAAATAATTCATCTATTCATGAAATAATGCATTATCTTACTTTAGAGACAAAAGCCGTAGCGGAAAATTTAATTTCAGATTTTGAAATTAAAAATAATGCAAAATTTTCTCAACTTTATACATAACATAAAAACCCAGGTTTAGCTTATTTGATTCATTTTGAACTAAAAAAGGAATTAGTAATGGAAATTGAAGAAATAATTAAGCTTACTCAATTAAAAATGAAAGATGATAAAGCTCATTTCTTCAACTTTATTAAGGCCTGCCCACATTGTGGATTAATTTGGTTAAAAGTATCTGGATGTGAAGGAGAAACAACTTGTGGTGCATTCCCTATTAAAGATGAATATTTTCATGATTATAAAATGCCTTAAAAATATGAATTTAAGATAACAGAAAATGGAATCAATTACAAAGTCAACTAAGTACCTTAAAAACAAGAAAATAAAATTTAATTAAAAAGTTCTTTCCTTCGCTTTTTCATGAAAAAATAAGATTGGGATGATGAATATAAAGAACCTCCTAAAGAAAACTTAAAAGGTTGTGGTAGAAAAATAGTTTGGGATCAAATTCCAGATTTATCATATTAATAATTGAAAATACTAATTGATCCAGGAGTATTGGATTATTTTGCTAAAGAAGTTCCAAAAGAAGAACTAAAAGATAAACTAATAAAAGCATAATTATCTATTAAATAATAGGTAGAATAAGCAAAAATTGATTTAAAAGTTATTAAATTAGTTAACTGATAATTAAATAGCATATATAAATAATAAATGAATCGAATTCTTTTTGTTATTGATTCTTGTTAATTTAGAATAATAAAATTATAATTATTTATTGAATAATGGGAAGTATTTTATTTATTGCTACTTAGATTTGTGTGCAAGTGTAAGAAATTCAGAGTTAACTGTTTAAGATGCTTGTGAAATCTTTTCAATAACAATAGATGATAATGAAGTTGTTATTCTTTAAGGAGATATTAGAGAAACATAAAATAAAAGCATCTGTAATGCATTTAAATTAATGTATTAGTGAATGCTTGTTTTGATCCTTATAGCAATTTTATTCTAAAGTAATTTAGAGTAAAAACTGAACAATGTATTTATTATATTAGCAAAATATAGTAAAATAAGGTGTACCATCATTAATATAATTACCAAGAGGAATCGTTAAATCTGAGTTTATGATTAATCTTAAGATTAATTTTGATGAATTCTCTAAATAAGATCTCATTGAAGCATTTGAAGAAAGGTAACATAAAAAGATTATACTCTATAGTTTTGAGCAATTATATTTTCAAGAAATTAATTCAATTTCATATTATGATTAATGTGAATAATATAGTAAAGAAATTTAGATCATAAATTGTGAGTGTTTTATTGAAGCTTTAATAAATGAAATTCATAATAATAGACGAGCTAGAAAATATAGTATTTATCATCCAAATCTCAATGTTTGTTTGATGTACAAAAATGAATTCAAATCTTAATACTCTTCATATTGCAGAACAAAGTATTCTATGATTGAATAACAAAATTTTATATATGGAGATGTTCTATAAACAATCCATGAAGAATTTACAGAAAAAAATTCATAGTTAGCTCTATCTATAACTAAGTTATTCTAAGATTATCCAAAAGCTATTGAAAAAAAAGAAAATATAGAAATTTTTGTTCCTAAGATGACTGCTTTATCTTAAAATTGATATTAATTAATAGTTATGAATTACGATTAATTTGATATATATTTATATCATTTTCAATTATAAACATAACTACTACTTTTCAATTGATTATCAATTTCTTTTATAAGTTTTTATATCATAAAGATTATCTATTAATCTTTATGCTTCTTCATACATTGATTATTATTTTCTTGGAGTACATTCTCCCATTTTCCTTTTTGGAGAAGGTTAATAAATACTAGGTAATTTCTTTGTTTATCTTTCTGATTTACTACCTTATCCAAAAATATTATACATTTATTTATAATTTTCAAGTTCATTATTAAAATATTTTATTATTTCTGTTGCTTTATTTAATTAATATTACAAATTTTCACTTTAAGAAATCTAATTTTCCAAATGTTTTTATAATTCTATTTTTTTCTTAACAACTTCTTTTGGCTTTTCTAATTATTTTAACAGAGTTTCATTTTCTTATGAACTTCTTGTAATTTATTATTTCATTTATTTAACATTTTCTTTCATTCTATCTTACATATATTAAGCTTTTTCTTATAAATCTGTTATATTTTTAGCCTATATTTAATTTTATGACTGAAGTAAAATAATTTATTCTTTAAGAATAGTTACTTCATCTTTTAATTAAACTTAAAATTCATCCTAATCACTTTGTAATATTTAATGAGTAAATTAATTTTAATTATTAGAACTATTATCTAAAATAGTTGAAGTATTTTAATGTTTTTTATTTGGTGAAAAAAAGTAACTATTAGACCTTTCTTATTAATGAGTATGAATAGTTTTTTAATTTTCATTGATTATTAAATATTCTAATAAGAAATCTTCAGTTTAACAAGAGATATCTTATGTCTAAATTTCATGATTGATCTCTTATTCTTATATTTAATTATTAGAGAAGTTAATTTATAATTTACTTCTTCTTCTAAGATTTGAATGATGATGAGTAACAAAAGCTTAAGTAAAATTAACACTTGTAAATTTAGAATTTGGAGTTTCCTCACTTTATTTTGGAGAAGGTTTAGTAATTAATTCTTTTTGTGTTATTCCATCATTTGTTTTGAGTTCATAATAATAATATTAATCTTCTCTATTTTTAGATCTTTAATTACGTTTCTTTTTTAATTTTTTCATTAAATTAGTTTATTTTTTTGATTCCATTATTTCTTAAAACTCTAAATTTGGAATTTAATCTTAAATTTATTTAGAATTTGATATAGGAGACATTTAAGTAGTTTATTAATCAACATATTTTATATTATTTTTGAAAACTGACTGAGAAAATTAATTTATATCATGAGACCATAAAGATGGCGATGATATCTATTATTATTGATGATCAATATTATTTGTAGGATTTATCAAATACAAATTCTCTAATTATTATTAAATTTTTTATTCTGACAAATTTAATTCTTCATTATTATTATTTTTTTTTAAATTAGCTATCATAGCTTAAGTTTAATGAAGATATAAAGATTATTAATGCATTTAAGCTCTTAATTATTAAGTTTATTGTTATTATTATTATAATTATAATTATTAATTTTTAATTAGAATTATTGATTATTCATTTTTTAATATTTCTTATTCATATTTATTTGTAATTTATTCTAATTCTTTATTGGCTCTTATGGAAGCTTTATTTGCTTCTGAAATTCTAAATTCACTATCTTTAATTAATTTATCCATACGTTTTTCATAAGTATTTCTTAATTCTCCTAAAGCAAATTCATATTAATCTTGTTTAATAGTTACTTAAGTATGATGTTCATCTTATTATTATTGTAACATCTATGTATATTTAATCTTAATTTATTATTATTTTTCAATTTCCTCATTAAGTTAACTATTTAAGTCTTCTAACTTCTCATTATATGAATCTAGAATTTCAAAATGTGAATTTTAATTTTTCTTAATTTTTTTATTTTCATCTTCAATTATTTAATTCAATTGGTATATAGTTTGATCTTTTGATTTAATTAATTCTTCCTGATGAGTTATAATACTTTATTATTCTATTTATTATTGAGAAACTTCAATTTTAATACGTTCATAATTAGAATTGCGTTCTTGATTTAAAAATAGTAACTACTCAGTTTATTATGTCAATAATAGTGATTCTATATTACGTAATAGTGTTTGAAATACATGTCCTTAATGTTTCTTACATGGTTTTCATATCTTCTTATAAAATAGTAATTAACGTTGGAATATCTGCAATTCTCTTCACAAGTTCTCTACTTTCAGTTTCTCTAATAATTTATGATAGATTCTCTCTTTATTGCTAATTTATAAAATTTTTATAAAATACTTCTAAATAAGTTTAAGTAGCAAGTATAGTATTTTTAAGCTCATCATTTTCAGTTCTCAATGGTTAGAATTATTAAATGACATGAATAATATTATCTTCAACTTTTTGATTAAACAACATACTAGGTTAACTTAAAAGACTTTTAACATCATTAGAAGATTTATCTCTTTTTTTATTAGTTCTATCATTATTCATTATTTATGTAAACAAAAATTTTATACAAATTTTCTTAAATTCCTTAACACACAATATCATTTGTAAATAGATAATCAGCAAAGTAAATCATCATTCTATTGAATATAGGAGAAAATGCTGTTATTACATTAAATTAAAACAATATTATTAGAAATAGAAAAGTATAGAAAATGTAGCCTGAAAATAGATTTTAAATCCATTATAATAAATAAATATAAATACAAACTATCAATTCAATTGAGTATTCTCATTTTGCTTAATTTATCATTGATGCTAAAGTTTTTTAACCAATATTGATCATTCATTTAAAGATAGTTGAAAAATAAACTCTCTTTAATAACTTTTGATCCTAAAAGCGTTAATAAATTGAAAGAATTAAATTACCTAAACAAATCGTAAAGAAAACTCTGATAGTTGCTAATAAATGTAAATGTGAAAATGAAATTATATTCGAAATTTACATTGATTCTCAACTAAAATACTGGCTCTTGGAAATCTTATTTATGTTTCAGCAGTTGATTGTTGAAGATTCTAAGATTATTAGTATCTCAGTAAATATACCCTAAACTATCTGTACATGAAGACTGTTAAGTAAGGAAATAAAAAATAAGGAAAAATATAAAGAAATTAAAGAAAAATTAAATAAGAAATCATTAAATAATAATGAATTGAATTTGATATTAAAATTTGAGTAACTCTTAATTACTAAAAGAAGAAATTTGATTTATCCAAAAGATAATAGGGATATGGATGATGAAAATATAGCTAATTCAATTTTTTACTAGATCGCCCATTTAAAGGGAGCAAGTAGTTTCAAAAGAAAATCTGTATTTATCTTTAAAAAGATAAAAAATATAATTAGTACATATTGCATGAAATGAATATAAACAAAAAATATAAATTGATCTAGATTTATGATACTTGCAAAAACAAGATCTACTTTAATTGATTCACTAGAAATTTAAAGAAGTTGATTTAGAATTCGCTTAAGAAACAATTAAATAAGGAAGAGAACTTATAATTGCTGGAAATAAATGGAATATTATTGATAATGATTTTAAACATTTAAAAGGATAATTGAAAAGAAATCTTGGATAAATTCCCATTTGTAAATTAATCTCAATAAAGGCTGAAAAGTTAATTTAGGATAAATCTATTAATGAATTAATTTATTTAAGTTTATGATTAATGGAATACTAGAGTAATCTATTTATATAATAATTTACATATAAACTGGTCTATTAAATAATTGGCTAAATAAATTCAAAAAGATATATAGCTGCTTTTCCTCTTAAAATGTTGCTTAAATTATTAATTAAGAATCTTGTACAAATTTATAAATAAATTTTAGCTATTTATTTAAAGTTTTTAAGAAAAAAGTTAAATGAAGAATTTGATATTTTTCGATCTCCTCTTAGATTAGTTTTCAGAAATATAGCATATGCTAAAGAATAATAAAATAAAAGCAACAAATCTTTTATTAAAAAGAAGAAGAATTGCTAGATTATCAAAATAGAAGCCAGAAAAGCTAAAATAAAAATCTCAAACAAATAGTCAGCGATTTATATTATATATATGAAATACTTTTAAAAAGTTTTTTGCTGAATGAATTTAATACATTTTTATAATTTTATTATATTTAAAATTTTTTAATTTAATTTAATCTATTCTATTGATGTTGTTACTTTTTCTTTGATTAATAATTCAAAAAAAATAGGATGATTAATTAGTTAAGTTTGCTTTAAAATAATTTTAGTATCCTATATTTTAATTTTAAAAAATAAAATAAGGAAGCTTTAAACCTACTAAATATTGCAAATGAATTTTTCATTATGTGGGCGAATTATGTGGAAAAACACAAATTTCTTTAGAATAAAAAATAATTAATGAATGCTTAAATATGTTAGATGGTTTAAGAATACAACTATTATTTTTAATAAATAATACTATAGAAATTTCATTAATTTATTTCATCCTTAATTAAATTAAAAGAGCCAATAAAATTGGTAAGTTTTTCAAGTGGATTAATTTATTCTTAGGAAGATTTATCAAAATTCAGATTGGTTTACATAACAAGTGTACAATTTTTAGGTCTAATAAGAAGTGTTTAACTTTATTCTCTGATAGTTGGTGCTTTATCTCTAGTAGTTAATGCTTTATCTCTAGTTACTGATTACATAAATGGATTTTTAGAAAAGGTAGGCATAGTTGATTTTTAAAGTCTAAAAATAATAAATATATATAGATATTTTACATAGCCATATTAAGTTATTTAGGATAATCAATTTCATTTTCAATTTAATCATCAGAAGTAGCAAAGAATTTATGTTTAAGTAATTCAGATGCTTTCCATCTATGATTTGGATTTTTAGCTAACATTTTAGACATTAAATCTCTTTCTATATGATCTAATTAATCATGTTAGAATCTTTAAAAATTAATCTCACATCTTCTATTTAATTCTAATTATTCTCTTTTATCTTTTTTTTCAAATAATGGTTCTCCAACTAATCTAAATTTGCATAATTTAATACAAAACATATAGTATAACACCAGCACTGAATATATCACATACAGTAGTATATCTAGCAAATTCAGAATCTTATTCTAATATTTCAGGAGCAACAAAACCAGGAGTACCACATTTAGGATATGTATATGGATGTTAATCACAAGATTAAGCTAATCCAAAATCTGCTATTTTAAGAGATTCTAAATCTTTAGACATAAATAATAAGTTTTCTGGTTTTAAATCTCTATGCATTATATTAAATGTATGAATGAATGCTAATCCTTCTAATAATTATCTCATAATTATTCTTATATCATTTCTACTAAATAAAGTTGATCTCTTTTTCATTAATGATAATAGAGAACCTCCTTTAGCTAATTACATTACCAAGTAATAGTTTTAATTTCCAATATATAATTCATGTAATTAAAGAATGTTTTAATGTTTATGCTCAGACAGAATACGCATTGTTTCTATCTCTTGCATTAATTAACGTAATCCATTTTTCTTTTCATTTATTTTTTATTAATCTATACATTTAGCTGCGTATTATTGATGATTATACAAATTTGTTAATTCAAGTACTGTAGCATAAGAACCCTTCCCTAAAATTGATTCAGCCTAATATTCATCTTGGATTTTCATTTAAAATGCATACAAGGCAAATTTTTATTTTATTTCTCTTAATTATTCATTACTTCCAAAATATTCATAAGATTAGTTCCCAACTTAAAAAGTTATTGATTTTAACATATTTTTTGAATATTGCCACTAAATCCGAGTATCTGTATTTATAGCAAATTATCTCTCAGGAATTTGTACCTTTGGAGACTGTACTCATATAATAATATCCATACTTTTCCAATACAAATGTGATTTTTAAATAAGTAGATATACCTTGGACCCTTACCAATAAATTTTTTCTTAGTTAGAATACATTAGTATATACACTCATTATAATCAACACTTTATAATGTATTTTATACTCCTTCATGGACTGTTCGAGATTTTTGTCTCATTTGATAAAATAATAAAATTAATATCTATAATAATTCGAATAAAATAAGAAATTTATGTCTTTCTATAATAATCGAAAAGATTTATAATCTAAAACAATTCTAATAAGTAAGTATTACGAGATAATTAATTTAATTAATAATATATATCTATATAATTCAATCAATCTCAATATTATCATCAAAAATTTCATTCATTTATTCTTAAATATATAATAGATCATCAGGTATAAGATCAGCTGCAATCTTATTTAAATAAAGTGCTTTTGTATCTTCATCTAAGATTCTATATGAAATCCAATAGCTTTCTTTCAATTCCTTATTATTTAAAGCCTAAATAATTCTTGAAATTTACTTAATCAAGTTTTTAAATTATACTTTGATAATAATCACCTTCATTAGGTTCACTTAAGCTAATTCTACTCATTAATAATAATTAGATGTTTGTCCAATTCTCTTTCAAATCATTCAAACTCTTAATTGGATCATTAGGATCAACATTTTTTGAAAATTTCTATATATTATAAAAATTCAACTATTTACAGAGAACTTTTCTTCTGAAAATATATTATTTTCTAATGAAAAAGTAATAAAACGCTCAAAAGACATGGCTTTTTCACCATTCTCATTTGAAATAGTATCACATCTTTCCATAAATTAAGTTCTTATTGATTTATTATTGGATGTTGTTCCTTGATTAATTTCAAAATGTAAATATAATTTTTAAAATTCCTGAAATTCAATCATTCCATCCATATCCATATCAGCTGAATAAAATACTTCTTCAAAATGAGCTTAATATGTCAATTTATATTAATGATAACCATTTAAAACTTTACTTATAAAAAAGTCAACATCTACACACATTTTATTCTTCCTCTCATATGTATTCAAAGGAGTTTCCTTTATAATTCTATCTTTGATATCTAATCCCAAACATTAATGTAGAATATCTAATGATGCTATTGCTTTTTCTAATTGAACTAATACTCCCTTTTCATTTACTATTGATGCTAAATGAATAGCTATATCATTTTCATCAAGTACTTTTAATGATTAAATATAAATATCTAAATCATCCAAACTAAGAGGACTTAACAATTCCAAAAATCTATTCATTTTATTTATTTATACCTTCCAAAAAGATTAACTCTAAAATTCTCTCTATAAGAATATACAGATTGATAAAAATTAGTTAATTTTTACTCTGCCATGCTTTTAAATCCATAAGTATTTACAAAATGCTCATAACATATTTAATGTAAAGGTATATTTTTATTTTGAAATTACCTTATCTTATCACAATAAAATTAAGAAATGAATTTTAAAACATTTATTCTTTACATTTTTGGTGTAGCCAATTTTGGATTTTTAGCAAAACGTTCAGCCAAAAAAGTTACTAAATATTTAGATCTTTAAAAATTGAGTTAAGTAGTTGATTCAGTATAATTTCTATTTTGAAATTCTTATAATTTTAAATTATAAAATACTTGGTGCTTATGTTTATGTGATATTTCTTTTGTTTTATTATCTATCTGATTTTTTTTAAAATAAGCTTCCAATTTAGATGAAAAAGATGAATCAATACTTGACGCTTCACTATTATCTAATTCTTCATTTAAAAATCTTCTCAATGTATCTGAAATCAATTTTACATTTTCATTATTCAATGTATTCGAAGTGCTAATAGGAGTACTTTTTTTAGCAGATTTTAAACTTGATCTATTATTTCCATTGTTTGGATTTAATTGCTACTAATATTATATTAATATTACATGATTACCAGGAGATTTAGCTTGAGTTTACAGTTATTAAGATCTTCTATTTGATGCAAAACTATGTTATGAAATAACATCCTATTTTATAAAAAATATTTAATACATCTTAAACTATACTAATACTTTATTAAAAGGAGAGTTAAGACTATGATAGATCACTTTCATTATCAGATTCCTTTTATTATTCATCTGTATTTGTAATTTAAATATTCCATTTCTTTTTTGGAATATTGATTTTCTATATTAAATTTTCTTATTAAATGCTTTAACCTTCAGGTTTTTATTAATTATTATTAGAATGATTTTCCAATTCTTATCTTCCAGGTGATAAGGCCATCTGATTTTAGGAATTATTTGATTGTAAAAATTATTAGTGAAAATTTCTATGATATTTCTAAAGATGATGGTAATTGACTTTAAGATTAAGTGGCAGATTACTTTTTTTAAGTAAAAATACTTGATCTCTTTTCTTATATCTTCTTTTTCATAATATTTGTAAATTTTTGTGTCTTTGTTAATTGGTTAATTAGATTTGTAGTTTTTTCAATAAGTTATTGTTTTTTATCTTTTATTTTATTATATTTTCTCTCTAATTTAGAATTGATCTTTTTTAAATAAATAAATAATATTTACGTATTCTTATAATTCTAGATGACCTTCTAATTCTTCAATTTCATTTTTTGCAGATTCCAAATTCTATTATAGATTATCACGGTTGATTTTCTAATATTATAAATTAATTATACTAATAATTATAATTCATTAGTATTTCTAGCATTTTCATCTTTTTAAACACTATTAATTAGTAATAAGCTAGTTCTATATTCTCGTTAATTTTAGACTGTTTATTTCAGTTAAGATGAGATATTACCAAGACTTAAAATAAAAGATGATAGATATTTAACATCAGGATTATCTAATTGATTTCCATTGATAAGTTATTGATAATTTTCAGATGCTTTTAAAAATTGTTCTTAAAATAATATTAATTAATCTTCTTCATTTTTGATATCATCTTATAAATCAGTGAGTAATTCAGTTTGCGTTTCCTTTTGAATAGCATTACTCATAGTAAAATCAGTTTAAACAATATTATGTCTAACATCTGGTAAAAGAATTGATCTTAACTAAATATTGTTTTTTACTGATATTCTGGTTAAGTATTAAATCCACAAGCTTAAGTAGATTGTTCTTTTTATAAATTCATCAATGCAATTAAATCATTTGTATCAGTAGCTTAGTTAAATAACATATTCTCAAAATTTGATAGAGTAGTATCAGGATCACTTTCTAAGGATTAATGTAAACCAGCTTGGATAACTTTTAATGGTTAGGGAAATTAAAGTGAAGAATGATCACTAGCTAATGGAGATTCAATTCTATAATTAGTTTAGGATATTTATTGAAATTTTTAGATGTCAATTTCATTTTCTTAAATTTATTATTTTAGATTATCAATTTCACTCATTAAATACTTAGTTTAGGTAGTATAATCATTGAGTTAGAATTTGAGTTCTCTAATAGTATTTTATAAATTTCTATTAGTTTTTTTAAGATATTTGCTATTATCTTTAAATTTGATTAATTTTGATGTAAGCTTAGATTAATCTTCTTTAATATTGGAAATAATTAATTAAAAATTATCGATTTCTCATTAATATAATTGATGTGTTTTCATAATTTATTTGAGATTAGATTTTTCAATATCTTTTTTTTCATTAAGAACTTAATAAATAGGATTGGAATTGATTTCGACATATTGATTCCATATTTTTTGTAAAAGGACACTAAATATAATTGTAAATTTACATCACCTCCTTTCAATACAATCAAGACTAATTTATCGTATTAATTCTTTTAAAGATAAGGTTAATACATTTTAAACTTCTTCATAAAAGTCAATTTATTTAGTATCATGAGCATATTTATGAAAGATCTATGAAATCATAAGATCAATCCAAGAGCAAGTGATTTAATATCATGTCTTAGTGATAATTTAATGTACAGATTACTTGAATGGAATACCTCTATGAAGTTTATCTCTGGGTATATGTTTAGACAGATTAGAACTAAAATTAGGTAATTATACTGGAGGTTCTTTTAATTCGTTAGGAATGTGAACTTTAACAGTATAGCTTGAAAATGTGAATAAGTAAGATTACGTTCTCTAAGTGTTTTAGGTGAGATATAGAGATCAGATAGATGAGTAGGATATTGATAGGGATCAATACTATTTAATTGTCCATAGAAATCATTACGTGATTAAGATTTCATTTTATCTATTATGTCTAAATGATTTTGTCCTAAAAGTGGGGATCCATAAAATGTCTATCAATTTATGAGTCCAATACTCCTTAAGATAGAGGCTTATTCTTTTTAGAATATCTGTGAGAGATGCTAGAGTACGGTTACGAACTTTTTAAATTAGAAAGTGAATCTCTTTTAATTCCAACCAGTCTTTCATTTGAAAGATCAGATCTTGGAGTTGGCAAAACTGGTTGATTCTATTGAATTGGTTAAGTAAACTTAAGTATATGAAATTTGTTCTAATCACTCATATTTGAATTAATTGGATAAATTAAAAATATAAATATATCATTACACTAGAATTGACTATTTCTTTTGAATAACATTAATTTTCTTCCAAGTAAAAAGAACACAAATTAATGCTATCATTCCTGAAGAATAGAGATATATCGTGAAATTGATAGTAGTTTCTTATCTATTTAATTCAATCATAAATGAAGTATTAAGCATATTTGTTTAATGTTTCATTAAATCTATATCTCTTCTAAATTTATCAGCCTTATATGAGAGTTACTCATTAAGTAAGATTAATTATTGTAATTCTTCATATTTTATTTTTTCTATATTATCTGAATGATGATCATGATGATGATTAATTTCATTTAAATCATGATTTTCATTCAATTGACTATTATGTAATTGATCCTCATTTCCAACATCAGTCACCCATTGAATATTTTAATTAATATTTGGTTAATCAACTTGTATATTGATTTCATATTCTTTTTCGGAATGAATTTGATCTCCAATCAACCATTCTGTAATTGAATCTGAATTCCATTAGCCATCAAAATAGATTAATGCTTTTTCTGTTTTATTAACATAAAGTAATTAAGGTGTATTTTATATACCTAATTCAGTGCATAAATCATTTGCTTCTCTACAATCTATAAATCCCATAAAGATAGAATCAACATGTTTTTAATATAATTGGTTCCATAATGCAACCATTCCATCATCCTTGATAATTAAGAGTAATAACTAAATCAATGAATTATGCTTTACATCTTAATTACTTTTGAGGAGACTCTCAAATTCTGTTTTTCTTACTCGATCACCAGAGAATGAGGCTTAAACTATAGTTGTTAATAGGATGGGAATATATAGAATCATAATAAAAATAATTATTATTAATCAGAATAACATTGGTAGGTTTCTTTCTATTACTCTCTAATGAGTTTACAAATCTCTTAATAATCTTATAAGAGTAATTTGAAATCTTTCAATTTTCTATTGAATAATTATTCAGTTAATTCTGCCACAGTGTTATGATAATTCCTTTTCTTATGAAAGAACTTCTTAAGATTTGCTAAACACAATTTTGCTCTTCCATTAGAAAAAGGATTGATTGGATATTTTGTAAGATAATAAAATTATTCACCTATAGCTTATGTTATTACAAGCATTTCATGTGATGCTTACAATCTAGCAAGTAAGATATAAGAGTTGTATTGATTGCTTTCCATATAGAAACGTTTCGCTATAGCTGCTATTAATAATGAAGTTGTGGCAAATCCAGAATATTATGTAAATGATAAAACAATTTTACCATAAACAGTATATGGTTCATATTCTTCATAAGAGTATCTTATTAACGCCAACATTGTTTCATAAAATGAATGTTTTAACAATTACATTGTATCAGAATTATCATCTCTCATATATGGACGTTCTACTATCCATAATGCTAATGTTAAATAACATGCTTGTATTGTAAATATTGTAGATATTACTAACACTGGTTCTTCATTTGCTAATGATTTGAATGTGAAACTCCATTTAACTTTGAAACCAAAATATAATGATAATCTATAAACTTAACTATTATACAAATGACTTAATCTTAAAAGAATAAACATTAAATTGATTCCTCTTAAGCAAGTCCATAAAAATAGTAAGTCATTCAAAGTGAAATAAAATACTCCTTCAACTCTATATAATGTAAATTCAAACTGAATATCTATTTTTTAAAATGAATTTACTTTTTGAAAATACATTAGGTATCGGTATAAATGTCAAAAATTCTAACAAAAATGGATAAAAAAAATCGCTTTTATGAAATCCCATATTGAGTGGGATTAATTTAGTAGCTTTAAAGTAATGAAATTTGATATGATATGTTAGATAAGTAAAAAGTAATAGAATGGAATTCAAAGCAAAAACTATCCATAAAAACGTATCATCTTCCAATTCAGATATGAAATATTAATCATCAAACTATATAATAATTATCATACATCTATTATGAGTATCATTGTAATGATAATAATGAATTATAATCTAACATGTTCAATCAATCTATGAGTTTCAAATAATAATTTAGTAACTCTAGCATCTTCAAAACCAACATGATCCTCATTCTTTAAAGTTTCATACTATCCATTTTCTGAATGGGATGAGAAACTTCTCTCATATCCAAGTCCATGAATACCCTCAGATATTTAGTTTGTTAAATGTTATGGTATAACATTGCTTTCTTGAAATCGTTTTTAATTCATTAATATTTCATATATGTATATATAATATATATATATTATAGTCAATCATGAAACTCCATCACTTATAAATCAGATTCTTCTTCTTGTAACTTTTCAAAAAATGCCTCATCCTTACTCTATTTATCATCCGTTTGATTAGTTTACAGATGATTTGAGTTTTATTTCTAACTAGAACATATATGTGATTCATACACATAATGGTAATTAATTGTATTTATTAATTGTAAGCGTTTAAATTCCTTCAGTAATAAAAAGTATTCATGAAACATGAAATTAATATCCTTAAACTTTCTCTTTGCTTTAGACATAGAATCTTCTCCATCAATATTCCTGTATTATCTTTTCATTTATTTTAATGCATTTATTGAATCCTATATCATGAGAATATTGCTACTCTCTTCTTTCTTTATTTTAACCTTCTAAATCCTCACAATTAAATCCTAACTTAAATATCTCATTAAATTAGTCACGCTAGTCTTTTCTAATAAAGCCCATACCATTTCTTCGCCATTCATCCGTTCAAACATTGAATCTAACATCGCTGTAAATAATGATGTGTATGAAACACCCCAAAATACACAAACTGCCATTGATATACGACCTAAATCAGTTGTTGGATAAAATTCACCATATCCAACTGTTGCTATTGTTGTTAAGGTCACCCATAAAGATGTCATTACACTATACATACTATTTCCTATTTCATCTCTATAAAGTGCTCTCTCAGCTATCTCTAAACTATAACCAAACAGAACCATCCCACTCACGAACAAACCCATCAATGTCTATCCTGGAAGATATTTCATGCATAACTTGAATACTAAATGAGTATCAAAATTCGTTGAGTAAACACGACTAAAAATACAATATATATTTCAACCATAATCTCCCTATTTGACTACTGTAAAAGCATGAGAATTTTAGAGTAATATTTATAAGTAATATAACTCTGAATGTTAAGATATAAGTTAATATTTCATTCAAGTAGTAAAATCTAGTCTCACCAGTATATCGTTGATTAAAATGTATTTTAATCATCTAAGTGAAAGGAGTTGGAGTTGGTAATATCAATATAATCTCTATCACCAAACTCTAAACTAAATTTGAGTCAAGCAATCCAGCTTAAGGTGTGATTACCATTGCTCTCTTTTTATATCTTAACAGAACTTCGTACGAAATTAAAGTTAGTACAACTATACGATAGCAAGGGGAAAGCATGTACTTGCAGAAAGGGTCATCAAAAATATGATGAATAATAATGTTAATGTCTCTGTTTCAAATTCATTTACAAATTGATCTGAAAATGAACACTCGTACTACTAATTCCAATAATAGTGTTACTTCCAATATTGCTATGATTAATGTTCCAAATATCACACAAAACCTAGCCATCTCCACTAATCGATATTATTCAAGTAGTAATAATGTGATTCTACTATCTTCAAATGTGCTTTTAGAGTCAGATAATATTGATCCTTATCTCCTCACAGTAAATCTTTTACCTATTGATGGAGTCTTCTTTTTTATTATCTCCACATCTTAAGACATAATTTATATTAATATTAAATTATGAAAAAAGTAACTTAATCTACTGCATCATCCTTCCAACCAAAAAAAAGTATAACAAAAGCAAAAAGTTAAAACCAATTTGAAGAAACAGATCCTGCTTAAAGAGGTAATGAAATTATAATATGAAGATAGGAAAATAATCAGAATGAGAAATGTTGTTGATCTAGGAGATGCACAAGAGGATAATAAAAAAAATTAAAAAAAGAATGGTAATTCTAAAAATTTACCTATTAGAGAATCAAAATGATCCTCTTCTTGAATAACTTGATTAATGGCATGAAAATATAATGTCTAAAAAAAAGACTTATGCATTTGAATAAGTAAAATAGAATGAGAACAATAATAAAGTGATTGAAAATGAATTCACATTAGATCATGGACCTTAAATTAATTCAAATATAATTAATCAAATCATGAAGCCAGTTGAATTGCCCAACTTTAAGACTGAAGATAATAATGATGATGTTTAAGTTTAATTTTAAATGCTTAGACCTAATAAAGAATCAGGAAATGTTTTAAAGACTCTTGATTAAGTAAGAATAGAAATGAATAAATAAATCTTAAATAGTCTTTTACTTTAAAAAGTAACAAAAAAATTAGATGATATGAATTTTAATAGAAAACATAAAACTAATTGGAATATTTAACGTATGGATGATGAAATTACTTAAGTATTTAGAGATCAGTCACATAGTTTGAAATAAAGAACACTAAATAATTTTAAAGGATTAACTGAATATTTCAGTAATCCTGCTTAATATATTGATTATGATGTAGTTTTATCAAAAGCTAAATATCATGCTAATCGACCTCCAACATCATTTCCAACTACTTAAATTCCATAATAATAACAAAATTCTACATCTGCTAAGTCTCTAATGGAAAGTTATCAATTATTTTAAACTTAGATTAAAGAACATAAAAATGTATTATTTTAAATGAGAATTGAAAATAATACCTTAGTATAAGAATTAAATTAATTTGATGAAGAAGTTTAAGATCTAAGAAGAAAGTTTTTTGCAAAAGAAGAAAAAGCAAGATAAGGATGGATACCTGAATAATAAAATGATGTACCTCCTAATAAAAAAAGAAATTTAATGGATATAATTCAAAAAATTAGAGATCAAAGAGATAATGAAATAAAAATGAGGACTAAAGAAATAACACAATTAAGAAAGTAAATGTAATAAAATAGTGAAAAATAATAATAAATACAAAAAGAACTTGATGAAATGAGATAAAAGAAAAGAAGATGTAAAATGCTACTTAAAGATATCTTTCTAAAATAATTCTAAGATTCAAACAATTCTCTAGTTCCTGAAGGATTAGTTAGTATTATTAAAAATATGAGAAAGATTAATGAAAGTGCTAAGACAGAATATTTCCCAAAATTCTTAGATGAAATATCTAAAAATTATTTATTATTAGCAGCATAATTAGAAATTGAAATAGAAGAAACAAGAGTTTTATCATAAAAATATAATCATTAATAATTATTATAAAGGGCTACTAGTGCAAGATAACATATATCTACTTAAAGATAATAAATGAATGTATCTGAAATTAAAAATCAAGTGAAAATTATGTTAAAAAAAAGCAAAGTTTCAATAAAAAAACCTGTTTTTGTTTAAGGAATTGATCCTCTTAATCCAAGTTAATTTTCTCATGTGATTAAATGGGAACATCAAGATTTAGAACATTAATAAGTTACAGAACCTACTGAAAACAATTTTAAAAATTAAAATATTTCTTCAGAAAGAAATCATATTATTAAAGATTATAATTAAAAGTTAGTTTAATTATAATAATAATTAGAATAAGCTACAAATGAAGAATGTTAAAGGATATTGAAATCTTATTCAAATAAAAAATTATTATCTGATATTTAAGAATTAAAAATGGTCATGTATGCACTATTTGGATAAACATTTGGAGATTAATAATGGATTCAATTTGTTGCTGAATGGACAGAATAAAAATAATTGAATCCCTTATATGTATTTAAACAAGAAGAGTAATCTAAATAAAGTGATACACGCAAAGATCAACATTCTATACCAGATAAAATGAAAACTAAAGTATCTGAAACACTAAAAAAATTAACAGAAGTTACAAATGTTGACTATAATTTTTAATTATGTTTTTGATTTATTTATCTTTAAAAGATTAAACTTTAAATTATATTCCGTTGCTTTAAATTAATTAAATCCTAATTCTTTTGATCTAGTCACCAACTGACCTATCCTAACTTATTGTTAATTAGTTTAGAAGTTGTATTATTTCCTATTTAAGATTTATTAAATTATATAAAATCTTTTTCTTAATTTTATAATTCTCCTAATGAACTTTTTATTGAGAATTAATTTTTAGTTTATGTAATAACTATCGTAAATCAATAAATAATTTATGATAGTTATCAAAAGTTTGTCTAATCCAAGAAAAACAAAAATATATTCATAAATTAATAATTCTGTAATTATTATATTAAAATAGATTTTTTCATATTTTTGATGTTAAAAATGATTAAATAAAATTGCTTAAAAATAATATAACTATACTCGTCCACGTTTTTAAATAAAATTTCTAAAAGCAAATTTAAGAATTCTTCACCATATACTATTAACTCATAATTCTATCAGTTGATGTCTAAAATTTAAAAATATGGATTTAATATCAAATCTCTAAATTAATGATATAACGATATTTTCATTAATCTCATCTATTTATTTATCATTTTATATTTTTATTAAAAAATTAATTTAGATAAAACTAGCTAATTCTATTAATTTATTATCCAAATTTAATGTAAATTATATACCCTTTATATTAATATGATTTAATTATTTTTCTATTATAATATCAATGTAAATGGATCCCTTTGATATAATTTTAAAGTATATTTTAGAACATGAAGGAGGAAAAGTTAATGATAAAAATGATCTAGGAGGAAAGACAAATTAAGGTATAACTTAAAACACCTATAATGATCAAATTAAAGAAATAAGGAATATGAAAATAAAACCATAATATAATCCAATAGAAAAAGATGTCTATGATCTCACAGACAAAGAGGTCAAAGATTTTTATTATTATTAATTTACAAGATGTAAGGCTAATCTCATAAAGGACCGTAATACATCTTATGTTTATTTTGATTCGTGCATAAATTTAGGTCCTTCATATGCCATTCCAATATTATAAAAAGCATGTAATCTAAAAGCTGATGGTTACTTTGGGGATAATACATTAGCTGCAGTTAATTCACTAAATTAAAGAGATTTGTAAGTAAAAATGCTTCAATACAGAGAGGAGCACTACAAAAAACACCCTAAATATTAATTTTTTAAAACAGGATGGAACAATAGATTAAATAAAATTAGGTAACAAACAGAAAAAGGCATAAATTGAAATGATAAAAAAGAAACAAAATAATTTAGAGATTGAATTAAGATTAATATTTTTTTATCAGGATTTTACAAAATTGTTTTATTTTTAAACTGTTCTCCAAAAATTTGTTAATAAATTTTAAGTTAATTTTTATGTAGAACAAAATATTATGTTAAAGTTATTTGAATAACTAGGTATAAGTTTTATAATTTAAATAATTCATTGAAGCTTATTAGAAGTAAGGATATCAAATTATGGCTTCTTATTTATAAATTATTTTATTGTTTTTTTTATTGAATTTATATTTATATTAATTTTAAGGAGAATTTGTGTAGCAAATTAATTAATTATAAAATTACATATATATTATTATAATCTATTCAAACTAATTTTATAATTTAATTGAATCTAAAGATTTGTATTATAATATTTCCATATTTAATAAAATATATTGTATATTGTGATATTTTCCAAATTTATTTTCAAAAAATTTGAAGTGTATTTTTTCATAATTTTATAAATCATAATTCTATTAAATTGAAAATGGTGAAGAATGAAAAGTTTTGTTAATTTTTAAACCAGATAAGATAAAACCAAAGCGATTCATCTTAGTAAAAGGAAGAGAAAAGAGAAAGAAAGAGAAATTAAGGAATTAGCTAATAAGCTTATGATACTTACCATAGAGAGATTTGTAGAAAGAAAGGTATGAAAGATAATGAGATTGAACCTGCTAAGGATGTAATGAAATTATCAGATTAAGAAATTGATGATTTCTATCATCATAATTATGTGAAATATAAAGTAGATAAGATTGAAGATATTAATACAGGACAATTATATTTTGATACAGTTATGGAATTAGGACCTGGCAGAACTACTAAACTCTTATAATAAGTATGTAATACAAAAGTTGATGGTGTTTTTGGTAAGAATTCATTATCAGCTTTAAATTCTATGAATTAAAATGAATTTTAAACTAGATTCTGTGAAGAAAGAAAAAAACATTATAGAAATACTATAATAACTGATAAAGAAAGATTAACAGATAATTTTATAAGTGATAGAATATTAAATGGCATTGCTGGAGTTACTCAAAATTAAAAAGATTAATAATAAACTTAAACTACAACAAAAGAGGAAGCTAATAATACATAAGATAATTAATAACTTGGTGGAATTGATTGCAAAGTTGATATAAGTTTATTAAATCGTATTTAAGGAATAAATTAGTTATCTGCTCGATTTTTAATAGGAAATTAAACAAATATTATTTTATCAGATTTAGCTACTGTTTTACAAGTCTTACTTGATAAAAATTTATAGGAAAAACATAAAAGAATTTAATTTTCATTAGATCCAATAATTATTCCAGATTAAGAAATTTATTAAGAATAAGAAAAAGTATGTTATCCAGATAAAATTGTTAAAAAAAGTATAATATAAAACACAGATTTTGCTAGAGTTTTATTTGAAAGTGATTTTTTATTAAAACTAATGACTTTAGGTGTTGAAGCTGATGGAAAAACTCCTTTCAATTATCCTGAAGAGCTCAAAGAATTATAACTTCTGATAATTAAAAGAAAAAATGAAGACTAAGGTGGTTCATATAGATTTTGGTTAACTCCTTAATAGTGTTTCTATCATTAGAAAAATAATAAATACATAATTGAAGATATGAAAGTCATTTGTTAAACAAGATAAATGGAAAGAATAAATGACAAACTTGTAGATAAAGAAATATAAGATATAAACAATTCTAATTATTAATTTGCTTCTAAATTTACTTAATTATATGATAAAATTGCAAAATATTATCCAATTTTTAATAGATTGAAATAATTATTCAAAGCAGTAGCATTAGGAAGATGGATGTATGAAAATAGAATAAACATTCATTATTAAGAATTATCTTAATTTTGTAAAATGACAAATAATGAGCCATATATTATTCCTATTGTACATAGTATTTAATTAGGGGAACTTAAATCAGTGTATTAAATTATGAAAAATATTCTTGATGACTAAGAAAATAATTTAGTTTCGGAAGTTTTGGATGAAGTTGCAGAAAGCATTCCTTTATTTAAAAACTTAGAAATTCCCGCTAGTGTTGAATAAAGTTTTGGAGGAGTAGATACTCTTTGTTAAAATATGATTGTATCAAACATTAATCCAAAAATAGATAAATTCTAAGATTTAAAAGAAATTGATATTCCCTTTTTTACTTAAAAAAAGTGTACTGAATGTAATAGAATGATAGAAAGTAATTTATTAAATCTAGAATAAAATTAATGTTCCATTCATAGCGATTGCACTTGCTATCTATGTCTTGAATTAATTACTTATGAGGAATCTAATCCAAGATATTGTTATATCAATAAACAAAATCATATCCTTCATTAAAATTGTTTTGATGAATATTAAAGAATTATTAATGGAGAGGAGGATTAAGCATATTGAATTTTATATTTATAGATAAGTTATTATCATTTTATAACGAACATTTTTATATAATAAATCTGATACATAATTTTACTTTTAACTTTTACATTTCATCGTATAGTTTATTAATGATTAGTTTCTTTAAGGAAGAAGATATAAAAAAATATCTTTAATGATTTCTTCTTTAGTAAACTCTAAATTATTTATTAGAACTCTTTTATCTAATAAGTGTTTTTTGATTAAATATTTATTATTCAATCATTGATTATTTTGATTTATTTTTTGATTAAATGTTTATCATTCGATGATTGATTATTTTGATTTATTATTTTATAACAATAATAACAATAAATATACTATTTTTGAGACAATTTTTCAAATTTATGAATAATATTGAATATAAAATGATAATGATATGTGTTATAATTCATTTATTATTTTTTTTCTCTCTAAATTAAACCCTTAATGAATATATTTTTTTATCTTTATCCCAAATAGGTTGAAATTTACCATCCTTAAAAATAATTATAAATAAATATACTTATGTTTCTATCTCTTGATTTGGTATTTTAAAGCCAACATTTTCATAAGGTTCCCCAGCAAAGATCAAGTATTGGTAATTCTTATCTGCTTACTCGATCTTTTGTTCAAATGCTGACATAACTCTATGTTTTGGGATAAATCCAGGTTGAATATCTTCATAATAAAGTTCAAAATATAGAACTTTAGATGTATTTTCAACTGTTCGTGTAACCTTATATCCTGGTCGTCCTATTTTGACAGTTTTGTGTTTTTAAGGTTTAGGTTGATTTTATTTTGCCATATGCATCATTGCATTAAGATCTTTACCTTCTCTAGCTTTTCTACGTAATAGATTTTGTTAATGTTTCTTTCCTTAAGTATGAGCTAAATATGATCCCTCATTTGTATGAAGTGTCAAACATAATCTATTTGAATATTTTTTAAATATACTTGCATTCATAAGTACCAAGATGATTAATCATAAAGTAAGGGTCTTTTTAAAGGTCAATGATTTCCATAGCTAATTATTTTAAACGTTCTCTTCTTTCTACATTTGCATCTGCTGCTGATGCCATAGGACCTGAACCGGTCCTACCGCCTGGTCGATTTTACATGTCCATTAATTTAATTAATGCTATCAAACCCTCACTTAAGCAACTATATAAGGTTTTTCTAGATAATATCAGACATGGAACAGGAATGTCTGATCACATAAAAAGAGAAGCACCAATTAAAAGTGAATCTTACGCTAAAAGACATGTAACTAGTTAACATGATTGCACTAAATTCAGGTAGTGAAGGATTACAATTATTCATAAGATGCCGATGATGAAGAGTTCAAATACAGCATAATAAACTATTTGAGAAAGCAAACCTAATCTCCTCGTTAAAAGTAGGGACAGAAAATCAGATGCAAATCAACTGGAATAGAAATGAGTCCTATACGTTTGATTCGACGAAATTCAGTTAGCAAAGACTCAAAAGTGACTGAGGAATAATTGCTTTAATAAATTGATGATTTAAATGATTCTCTAGTAATGATTCTCTAGAGTGAAAACAAATGCGTATTTTAGTCTTTTTAATAGTTTTATTTAGATACTTACACCTACGGTAACTGAGAAATTGAGGAGTATTTTGGAAGTGATACAAAAAACAACTATCTCTTCACCATCAACAACAACCACTAAAATACTGTAAACAGAAGAATCAGAGAATTGTAAAATTGTGGATAAATTTACATAACTCTATTCTGATATGAAAGTATTCATCATTATCATTTATATAGAAACACTATACAGATTATCTTAACTGTCATCTCTTATTAATGGATAATAATCTATCATATGAGACATTAGTATAAAGTGTCAAAAATTTCGTTAAAAAATTAATCGATGCTGATTAAATAACTTATTTGCTACTCAAAGATGATGAATCCTAATAGACATACTATTCTGCTGAAGATAAATACATCATTACTAATGATAAGTAAATCTACAATGAAACACAACTTATTCAACCAAATAAAGTCTTACTTTTAGATGAATGCAATTTCTATCCTGCTTTAAGTGAGTTATTCAAAATTAAACTATACAAAAAGAACTACATCATCAAATTAAATAATCAAGATGTATTTGTTTGTTTTCATTTATCTGATCAAACATCTATTATTAGTGAATTCCTAGCTTTGGCGGATGAATTTGATATATTTGATGATTTAAATTAATTATCCACTTTCTTAATTGAAACAATCAAACAAGCTAAAATTTAAATATTCACACCTCTTTAAATATCACATATGATTTAGGGAATAGGAATTGCATTCATTCGAAGTTCCAAGTATTTATTCATTAAAAAATGCATTCACATTTTACAATCTAAATATTAAGTTGAAATGTAATTAACTAAATATCATTTTTAGTCATATCAATTCTGGAGATGGAATGTCTGTAATTAGTAGTCCTAGTTTTTTTTATGGAACTTAAAAATAAGTAGATTTTGATTTTAAAGATGAACTTAATGTATCCATAACAATAAATGGCATGGATCTAAATAAAAAGTCTGATCTTATGATTTACAAATAATTGACTCAGAGTTTTAATAAGTATTTGAAATTTATTAGATAATGTTATGATCGCACAACTTTCTATAAATTCTTTGTTAAATCATAGGATACACTGATATTTGAATTTGATAAGATAGGTAGATTGATCTTTTTATCTCGTCCAATTCCTTAAGATATTAAAAAAGAGTTTAATATAGATTTTGATCCAAAGAAAACAAAGATGACATATTCTTAATTATTTTAAAATGAGGATTTGCTGAAATATATAGAAAATTTCCTTTAAGAATAGAATATTCTGAGGGATAGTGATCAATAATATTAAGTGTTTATGAAAATGGAAGAACGTAATTTCAAGGGATTTTTTATAATTTTTCAGCAAGGATGGTTTAAATATGATTAAAAGAAATTTGATTTGAATGATCCATCTTTAAAAAAGGAAATATAAAAATAGATAATTCAACAAGAGACTATAAGATTTATTGATAAATTAGAATAAAATAATCCTTAAATATTGAACTCAGTTGTATAAATGTTTAAGCCAAGATCAACACAAAGACAGACAGTTCATTATCGTAATTCTATTTTATAATTTGAACCTGTGAAACTTGGAGGTTAACATAAATCATCTTTACAATTAGAAGATTTAGAAACATTGTGTTAAGTACCAAATATAGATAATTTTAATTTCAACATATTAAGTGTTGAGGAAATGGTATAAAAATAATTAGTAGTGATTGAAATATTAAGATATCATAATTTAATAAAAGAGTATGATATTCCATTAAATATTCTTTGTTAATTTTTGAGTGAGATAGAGCATAAGTATAATAAGAAAAAAAATGTATTTCATAATTATGATCATGGAATATCTGTGATGTAGAATGTTCATGCTATTTTAATATAATTGCATAAAACCAATAATGCAAATATTCTATCTACATTTAATTAATTTGCTTTATTATTATCAGCATTATGTCATGATGTTTCACATACCGGTAGAACTAATACATTTGAAATCAACAGTTTATCGAATTTGGCTATAAGATATCATGATAGAAGTGTATTAGAATAACATCATGCAGCTAAATCATTGAAATTACTTTGTGTGCCAGCAACAAATATATTGTAAAGTTTAAAAGGAGAGGAATTTCGTAAATTTAGAAGAATGTTTATTTCGAATATATTGTATACAGATATAACAGAACATTTTAATCTGATAAAGAATTTTGAATCAAAATAATTAGAATCAAATTTTGGAACTTAAGATGAAGATATAAAGTTATTAAGTGGCATGATTATTCATACATCTGATTTTACAGGAGGAGCTAAATAATTTGACTTATCAAAATAATGGTCATTTAAAGTAAATAAGGAATTTGAATAACAATATGAATTGGAAGGTAAATTAGGTTATCCATAATTACCATATATGAAAGATTTATAGAAGGTAAATGATTTTATATATGATTCGATAGTTACCTGTGATGGCAAAATAAGAGGCAGGATTTTTTAAATTTATTGTACGTCCATTATGGCAATCGATGTCTAAATATTTAGATAACAGGTTATAAGAATAAGTGGATTATCTTGATGAAACAATCTAGAAGTGGGAAGAAATTGCTAATTCTGAATGATATTAATAATTAATGATTACATTTGCATAATAAAAGAGTCGATTCTCTCTTTATTATTTAGAAGAAAGTGAGAAGTATCTATAAGATTTTTCAGCAAAGGTGCGCTAAATAAATATGATGAAAGGAGAAGAGCGGTAAATGAATACATAAATAAGATTATAGATTAGAGAGAGGAAAAGTACATATTTGTTCAAGAACATTAATATTCGAACCAGAGAAGTAGGAATTACCTATTTAGAAATTGTTTTATAAAATGATTACAACTCCTTTAAAGCAATCAAATTGCATAAGCTTTAGAATAAAACGCATTGTAGAAATTCATACATAAGGCCCACCATCTCCATATGTTTACTTAGATGATATTGATATGGAGATATAAATTGAACCATTGTTTGATAATATAAAGATAGTGTTTGAATTAATAGAGAGGATTTTATAAATAAATTAGCAGAAACATGATGTTGAAGGAGAAGTAGAAAAATTGGATTCAGAGAAATTACAAAAAATAAGATTTAATATGAGTTTTGTAGAATCGGTGAGTGAGAAACCATTGATTTAAAAAGAGATGTTAGTTCGTAAAATAATGCCATTGATTTAGACTAAAGGTATTTGTTATAATGTAATAAAAAACAGGCATTTTGTACATAACAAATAAAATAATATATTTCTAGCCATTCTTTAAAGTTACATTAAAACCATGTAAAAAGATTCCAATTGATTAAATAAAGATATTATATAAGAGAAGGTTTGAATTAATGGATATTGGTTTAGAAATCATTTTAAATAATGGTAAAACTAATTATTTTGCATTTGAAAATTAAGATAGAATGGAAGAAGTATATAGAGTTTTAATAGGTAAATCTTTTATATGTAATTTATATAGGCAAAGTAACAATTGAAGCTGAAACTAGTTTAGAAAAGATGTAATATTTATGGTAAAGTGGGTAGATTTCAAATTTTGAATATTTAATAAGATTAAATTAAGCTGGTAATAGAAGCACAAGTGATTTAACACAATATCCTGTCTTTCCTTTGATTATAGTAGATTATGAATCCTAAGAATTAGATTTAAATAATCCATCTACTTTTCGTGATTTAAGAAAACCAATTGGAGCTTTAAATGAAAAAAGATTGAAAGAATTTTGGAATCGATATTAAGAGATGCCAAATCCAAAATTTTTATATGGAACGCATTATTCTACACCTGGTTATGTCATTGGCTATTTAATTAGATAAAAACCATAATATATGTTAAAATTGTAATCTGGCAAATTTGATAAGCCAGATAGATTATTTAAAAGTATAAAGGGAGATTTCAAAAATATTATGAATAATCCTACCTCACTAAAAGAATTGATTCCAGAATTCTTTATGGATGATGATTCATTCTTAGTTAATAAATTTAATTTGGATCTAGGTATTAGATAAAATCAGAAGAAAGTTGGTGATGTTAAATTACCTAAATGGGCAAGTAGTGCTAAAGATTATTTGAGAATAAATAGAATGGCATTGGAAAGTGAATACGTAAGTAATTAATTACATAATTGGATTGATCTTATATTTGGGTACAAATAAAGAGGACCTAATGCTGTTGAGGCAGCTAATAGTATTTATTTATATATTAACTTAGTATTTCATTATCTGACATATGAAGGGACTGTTTAAATTAATAATTTGATAGATCCTATTGAAAGATAAGCAATTGCATGTTAAATCAATGAATTTGGATAATGTCCCAAATAATTATTTAAAATAGAACATCCTCCTAAATATGCATTAAGAAGTGGATAAATTATATATAAATCTGTTGAAAAGATTCAGTAATAAAAAGAAGAAGAAGTTCCAATTAATGTTGAAGGATTAATATGGGAAAATTTAGATAAGAAAGATTAATTCAAAAACAAAGTGATTGCTAAAGCTCATAAAACGTATTTAGTTATTTATATAATAAAAGTAATATCACTGATATGGTGGTGTTAGAAAAGAAAAATCTATTGGTAACGATAGGTTAGGATGGATTTCTTAAAGTTATTGATTTAAAAGAATTTACAGTTTTAAAATCTTTTAAAGTAGATGAATTCTGTTTAAGTGTGATTGTTGTATTAAAATAGGATGAAATATTTGCAATTGGTAGTTGGGGTTCATAAATACATGTGTTTAATATAAATTATGGAAGTAAGGTATAAGTGGTTTAAAGATTTAATAATTCTGTTAGTTCTTTAGTTTATTTGTAAAAAAAGAAAATATTGATAACAGGATCATGGGATTGTTCATTAAAGAAATTTGAATGTTCAGAAAATTAAATAAAATAAGATACTGAAGAAATGATTGATGATTGGGAAGCATAAATAACACATATAGCTGCTACTGATGATGAATCACTTATTGCAGTTGGAGATGTTGATGGAAAAGTTATTACTATAAGTACAAATAATTGGACATAATAAAATTAATTTGAAATTAATGGAGAAAAAATAGTTAAATTACTATTTTTTAAAACAAGTTTACTTGTAGTAGGAGATTCATAAATTAAAATGTTTAATAATGCTAGTTAATTATTAGATTTTAAAATTGATAAAAATAATGGTATTATAACAGATGTATTGATCGATCGTGAAAAATATCTTATAGTTTGTAAATCATATCTTCCAATCATTTTATCTAGGTACCAAAAAAGGATATGTTGCTGTCTTTTCTATGTTATTAGAGAGCAAATTAGGATATCTCTTCACTGATTTTTAGACTCAGCGAGATTTAATACCAAAATAAGATGAACAATTTACCAAGATGTCCTTGTAAGATAAAGCATTAGTCTTAGCCAGTCATAATGGTAGTGTTAACATATTACAATATTGATATAATATTGATATAATATATATATATATAATATATATATAGTGTAATAATTGATATTTATCTTAGACACTATCACTTTTCTAGATCCATTTTATTATAGTTATGAATTTTATATGAATGTATGAATATATGTATATATTGATGCAATCATTTGTAAGCCTCTTGGACTTTCCTGAAAGAATCCACTTAATGATTTATACATTTTTCTAACATCACAATTCATTTCATACCAAGACATTAATGATTTTCTTTTGTCATAACATCATCCTTGCCAGACAATATTCCACATCTAACTTAGCAGATACTGGTAAATCTCAAGAATAGACCAAATGTTTCTCTTTATTAAAAATTGTCCATAATAATATAATTCACACTGTGAATAATTATATATGAGTTTTGAATAATAATATTAATGCTAAACAAGATAAAGATCTTTAAATATATATGGTCAGAAATGAAGATGCTGCAATGTTTAAGAGAATCAGAAAGAAGATTAAAGAGTTAAAGTTTGTATTAGATATAATAATAATACAGAAAATTATAGAAAGAGAAAAGAAAATTATTATATTTGATATATTCATAGTTTTCTTTATACAGCACAAGATGATTAAAAATGCTTTATTATGTTTTGAGTTTCTACTATTAAAAAGTTCTAGCATGAATAATCATTTAGAATAGATCTTTAAATTAATTAAAGACTCTGATGAGAAGATATGAAATAATTTTATGGAATCGAAAAAAGATGATCTTATCTTTAAGAAAAAATGTTTATTAGGATATATTTTAATAAAATCAAGTTCCATTATATAAGTAATCTAAGAAATTAAAAAAAAAAAGAAAGGAATCTAAGAAATGTTAAAGTTAAATAAATGAATTTAAGAATGTTAAATACCATTTGAAAAAGGATTAGTCGTAGTTTAAGAATGAAGATTTGTCATAATTTGAGTTCTGAGCAAGATATTATTTAAGAATTGGATTATTGAAGAGTAGATTGATTGAAATAGGTCTATGTTATAATTATCCATAATATATTGATATTAAGTATGATTATTAGTATTATTATTATGATCTATCAATAAAAGTTGATGATATGATAATAATTATTATGAAAATTATTATTAATAAATTTTATATAATTGTATTTAGAATTATAAAACCAATATGGATGAATTATTAAGTGCAGTATTGTAGAGAAAATAAAAAATAAGCGAAGTTTTAGAAACAATTATAAAACTTAAACTTAAAAGTATGTATTTGATATAAATTTAATAGATGCGATTAGTCAAGCTGAAAGATCAACAATTTATGCAATTATCCGAAAGCTTAAAGAAGAGGAGAAAAATAGAACAGAAAAAGAGAATTGGATAGTTAGTATAATGAGAAATACTAAATAATACAATGAAGATCAAATGAAGTATTAATATATATCTAAAGATAGTCATATATTTGTTAAAACAATTGATATCATGAAATCAATAAATGAATCTTTTATTGAATTAACATATCAACCACCTGTTAGTCTGATTCAATTTTTAGAATAATACTACAATTTACACTAAGGATTCTTTCAATAAATGAATTAAGAATATCAATTAAAAATTTAATACAAACAAGCTATTAAATAAGGAAATGTAAATGAACATTAATATCTAAAAATAGATCAATTTGATAACTGACTTAATTAAAGCATTGTTAGCATCTTCAAGAAAGATATTAAAAGATAATATAGATGATTTAGCATATTAATTAAATAAGGATTTATCACCTGATAAATAAAAGATTATGAAGAAATTAGTACCAGATCCATTGGTTGAACATCTAAGAACAAGATCATCAACATAAAATGGAAAAAAAGATGGAACAGTTATTAGTATGACAAGTAGTGTAATTTAAAATGAAGAACCAATTAGGTATAATGATAAGAAGGAATATCAATAAATTAAAGAAAAATTAAAATAACAATAAAGAAGATTTGTTTTATAACCAAAAATTCCAAATTAGGAGATTATTTTATTAGAATCACCAGTCTATTAATTAAAATTGAAATATTAATAATATAATAATGGTATCATTGAAAAAAACTAATTTGCTTCTTTATTTAATAATATTAATCTTGATGATTTAGATGAATAAAATATTTGTGTTTTAGATTATTAAACTATTAAAAGATAATAATAAAATTTTGACGAATTCAAACTTAATTTTGATAGTCTTTATGATAAGATTAAAATGAGAAATTCATACATATAATAATCAGTAATGGATTACAATTAATATATTTCTAAAAAGTATCATTTATTTATAATATTTAAAGATGTATTAATTCATCCATGATGTTGAGTAGTCAATGTAATAATAATTTAGAAAATGAATTTTTTAATGTTATTAAAGATAAATATGAAGAATTAACAAGTTTAAATGCAGAATTTTAATAAAATATGTGTCATTATCATTTTTGTAGAATTTATCTAAAACCAATTAATAATCCAATTTGTGCATGTTAAAATATTAATAATAGTAAGTATGAATTAAATTAAAATCCTATCAAAAATAAAATTGTGATAAGAAAATCTGTGTAAAGTATTAAAAAATCAACACATATTTAATAAAATTAAAATACATTTACTTCAAAGAATTTGATTGATTAATTAAAAAAAGAAAGAACTTTTAATTAATCAATAATATTAGAAGATTCAAGTTATTAAGATATGTATAAATATAATAATAGCAGTGGAATAAGTCCTTTAAATAATTCGATACTTTAAATACGTAAATTAGATTAAGCATAAAATTTAAATGGAACAACTTAATATAAATTATATACTCATAAATTATCAAGTGAATTTCAATCATTTAAATAAACTTCTTTGCACCATAGAGCTTAATCAGCTAATGGAGATTAATTAAGTATTCCTCCTCTCAACTTAAGGAATTGTGCTGAATGATATCAGAAAATAGAAAAAATGATACAATTTAAATATTATTTTCAACTCTCATGTGTATTCTAATGTCTTGATTTATTATAAATTAATGACTTTTCTGAGATCACTTTTTACCCTTGACTAAACTTCCTAAAATTCAATTCAAATTTCTTATTAGGTAAGACAATCATTTAAGGACGATGATACTTATAATTGCTTGTTTGAGAAACACAATCATCAGATATAAATGATTCTTCATTACATATTTGTAATAGCTATCCAAATAACTATTTGCTATTTTTATTTTCGAGATATTCTTCTATGATATCAATCATCCTTTAATCTTATTGAATTACAAGATCTAAAATTTAAATTATATTTTTATTACCCTTCAAATGCCATTTTTACTTAACTCCCAATTATTGGTTTTTTGATAACATATAGATTGCAAAAAATAATTTGCCTGGGACTGAATCTATTTGTTCCATTTATAGTCTTATCTTTTTTTTATTTACTATTTTATTAATAATTATATTTCAAAAATATCTTCAATGTTTTTAATTAATAAAATTTTCTATCTTAAAAGTTTTTAATTAAGTGCGATTATAATAATTTTAAACATTAATTTAAATAATACATAATTATTCCCAGAGTTCTTTTAATCGATCAAACAAAATTAATTAATTATAAAAAATATAATAGAAATTTATTCTTAAATCAAACTGAATTGCAAATAAATAAAATTCATTTGTAATTAAATTTTTCAAATTCCCTTTAATTAATACATTTTTACTAATTTAGACTATTCATATGACTCATATTAATAATTTATTACTATAATAAAAATAACTTATCTAATTTTAATTAAGAAGAAAATAAACCTAATTTCAGATAGAAGAATCAAAATAATCTTCTAACTCAATATTAGCTAAAAGATTTTCAATTTTTTTATCAAATAGAATTTAATTATAACAACATTTTATAAATATATTCATTTTATATCACCTTACTTATAAATAATACTTACTAATTATTTGGTTAATCCTAGGATGTAATTTTTATTTTAATATTAAATTTAGTAATTATATGTGTTTCAGCTATCAACTAAAAGTATCTATCTTAATGTTATTTTAAATTTCAATTTTTTTTTTATTAATAAAGTAAATTAAATTTTATTTAAAAATATTCTCATCATCATATTAATCATTAATCTCAAATTAATTTAAGGGAGTGATAGAGTTTAATTATAAAAATAAAAGTTCATTAATTGAATTCAAAAAATTCAAAAATAAAAATGAAAATAACATCTAAGACCTTTGATATATTTGGGTGGATAATATAATTCATGTATGAATGCCTTAAGAATGAAAAGAAAAAGGATTCACTAACTCAATAAGAGCTTTTAGATTATGATTTTGTATCTGGACAAGTGGGTAAAGTTATTCTTTTTTGGATTTAAACAGTATACTTTTTAGATGTTAACTTTTTATATAAACTTGAGACTGTATTGTTAATAATAGGATATTATTTCTTTGTTGCTTTTATGGTTTTAGTTGAATAAAAATACGTTTATGATGGATATTCGTACACATTTCATAGAATAATTACAAACAGATTTATGAACTTAATAGTCAATGGTATTTCAATATTAATATTCCATTAAAAATAATCCTTACTCATTACATGGGAAAATATAAAAAAAAAATAAATAGAGTTTGATGATTTTGTTGTGGCTGCTCTTGTTATATCTACAGGTTTTGATATTATACAAATATTATTTTAATTAAGTACTGTTACATTTTCTGGTATGAAAGAAGTAGATAAAACAGAGAATTTTTATTCGAAAGGAGGATGTATTTAATTATGTATTGGCTAATTTATTGGAATTGTATTATTGGGAGGATCAATTTTAATTATGTATTATTATAAGGAAATTCCCTTTTAGAGTTTATTAGATTTAAGAATTATTATTTTGGAAGGTTCAGTGGGCTTGGAGTTTTTATTGTCTTGTATTTATTATAGTTGTAATGATAAAGGAAAGGAAGATGCACCCAAATCTAAGAAAATACTTTGTTTTGGTTATGGATTTTGTATTGGAGCTATGGGTATAATATCTGGACCGGCAATTCTTATAATTTTATTTTTTTATGCATTGTTAAGATGTACTTGTTGCTGTTATAGATTTTCATGTAAGTGTCTTATTTGTTGTTGGTGTGCTAAGGTTGATTAAAGTTTGCAATATTAGTTTGAGAATCTTAATACTAATGAAATCTAAGCAATAAAAAAGGAGAAGAATTGATTAAAATTTAATTATTATATATAGGATTATAATTAATTTATTAAATATCAAATTATGTTAATATTAAGATATAATTATAAATATGAACAATGTATTAATGCTAGAGAATATTTTTATTTATTTATATCTAAAAAAATAATATTTTCCATTTTAAAATTATTTTAATATTGGTAAATATATATCATTCTGTATTTTATTTTTAGATAAATAGATAATATTATCAAATTTATGGAAATGATAAATTTTCATAAAAAATTACATTAGTAATGAACTGTTGGATAATTAGTAATAGTATTATTGATTAAAAAATAATAAAATAACATATAATATCAGATAGATTTATTATTAATATAAAATAAAAAACAGTTGGCAGGTAGGAATAAAAAAAATAATGTCAAAATTAGAAATTAAATATATATGGTTAATGGGAAATAAAATGATTTATAAATTCAGACAATTTTTAATAAAAATAAATATGATAAATTAAATAATATAATTTATTTTAATTTATTAATTTTGTTAATTAAAAAAGTACATTATAGGTGTTTATAATTAAGATTTTGGATGTTTACATAATAAAAATAGGTTCTTATGCTATAATAATATATCTTTAAAACTTTTTGATGGAGAAGAAGATTTATAAATGATTTAATCTTAATTTAAGTTTGAATAATTTTTTGCTTTTAGTTTAGGAAGGAGAATTAATGTATCTTATGTAATTAAAATAAACAGAATAATTTTATCTTCTTTTTAATGAGTGTAAATAAATAAATAAATATATAAATAAAAGAAGATATGGATAGAATTAGAAATATAATGATTTGTAAATTGTGATAATGGTATTTGAATAATGAGAGTTGATGTGATAAGTTTTAATTTGATGGATAAATAATAATAAAAAGAAGAAAAGTGAGAGAAGATATGGAGTAGAGAAATAATGAATAAAATAAATAAATAATTTTTTTATCAGTAAAAATAAAATTTTTTGATTGGAAAAGTTGAGAAATGGTTGACTGATATGTGAAAATGTAAATAAAAATAAGATAATAAATAAATTATAAAAATAATTACTTAAATCTGAAAGATGGATAATATATATAAGTTTAAGGCGAGTTCTTCAGTTGGACATTTAAAGAATTTGAATAACGATAAATAGTTTTATTCAGAAGAAGAAAGTAATAAATAAGAGGAAGAGGAGAAATAACTAAAAAAAGCGAGCAAACCACCTAGCAAGATGTCTTAATTTAGTAAAAATGCTACAGGTTATTAAACTGATGATTCTGATAAAGAGACGCCTAGAAATAATAAAGTAGGACCATCAAGTAAAAAAATAATGAAAAATGTTAGATTAGAAAGTGTCAAAATTTCGTAATCTTGTGAATGCAAAAAAGATTGAAGGTGACAATGACGATCCAAATTATGATGATGATGATGATAAACCAACAACAATATAATAGTAAATACAATAATAACATGTATAATAATAAAATGAAGATTAATATGATATTGAATAATAAGCAAAATAGATGCAGTAAAAATATGCAAAAGTAGGAGAGAATTAAAAGTAAACAAAGATGAAGTAAATAATATAAATGAAGTTTTGAATAGACACTCAAATACATAAGAAAAAGGAATGGATGTGAATTCAGATGTAGAGTAGATGAAAAACAAACAATAGCAAGAAGGGAAATTGAAGAATCATCCATTTAGACATTTGATATATGGATAGAGTATCGGTGAGAATTCATTTAATAAATTTTTATAACTTACTTAAAGAGGTTTAGTATATGCAAAGAAATGTCTTAAAGGACCTTCTGATAAATTTATCAAGTCAAAAATGGTTTAATTACCAGAATGTGTTATAGTTAAGGCAAAAACATTATTATTAGATTTAGATGAAACTTTGATTCATAGTTGTTCTTAAAGGGAAAATCCATAAATAACAGTTACAGCATTTGGAGATTATGGTGAGGAAGCTAAAGTAATTAAATAAAATTGATAAATTAGATCCATTTTAATGTTAGACCATTTTGTGCATGGTTTTTATAATAAATGAGTCAATTATATACAATCTATGTATTTACAGCATCTTCATCTGCATATGCAAATGCTATAGTAAATTATTTAGATCCTAAAAGATAATGGATTTTAGGAATATTATCTCGTGGAAATTGTATGGAAACAAAGAATGGATTTTTTATTAAAGATTTAAGAATAGTAGGGAATAAATAATTAAAGGATATGGTAATAGTAGATAATTTGGCTCATTCATTTGGATTTTAAATAGAAAATGGTATCCCTATATTAGAATGGCATAATGATTAGAATGATTAAGAACTTAAATATTTGGCAACATATTTGATGGAAGCAGCAGATTAAGATGACATAAGAATATTCAATACATAAAGATTGAAATTAGATCAACTTATAGAATATAGTTTAGAATGATCTTATTATTATCATTAATAAAATAATTCAATATAAATAATACCATTTTATGGGTTCTTGTTGTTCAACTAATAAAATTGTAAAAGAAACATATGATTATCCAGATGGAGGAGTATATGTAGGTGATATAGAAAATCATTTGCCTGTATTTATTATTATATTTTAATTAGCATGGAAGAGGTACAATTAAATGGGATAATGGAGCATTATTTGAAGGTGAATTTATAGAAGGACATAAAAATGGAAGAGGATTGTTTAGATGGAATGATGGATAATATTATGATGGTAATTTTAAAGATGAAAAATTTCATGGATATGGTGAATATTATTGGACAGATGGTAAAATTTATAAAGGTAATTGGATTGATGGTGAAATGAATGGATAAGGAGAAATGATTTATCCAGATGGCAGAATTTATATAGGTTCTTAATATTAATTATACTTAAGGCAGTTTCAAAGCAGATAAAAAGGATGGTTAAGGAGAAATTACTTGGCCTAATGGAAATAAATATATTGGACCTTGGAAAAAAGGTAAACAACATGGAAATGGTATCATGGTTGATCGAAAAGGAAATTAAACTTAAGGTACCTGGAACAAAGGAAAAAAATAATGAAATAATTTAATTTCAGTATTGCCAATCTTTTATTAATTTATACTTTTCTCTTTTTATTACTATCTGAATCTCTTTCATGTTTGTCTTAGTCCATTCAACTGTCTATCATTATAATTCAAAGGAGAAATGGAATAAGGTTCAAAAAGAATTCAATTAATTAGATAATTAATGAGTTTTAAAAGGAATAGTTTGTTAATTAAGGAACGTATTGATTATATAAGAATAGAATTAATTAAATTAGAGGAACCAAAACAAAAAAAGACTGTTCTAGTATGCAAGATTCACTTAATGAAATGAAATTAACAGGAATTAGTAATTTAATCTTTTTGGAAGTGGATGGTAATTCATTAATTCGTAAAATTCTTTCAGATATTGCATTAATGAATCTAATTAGGGCTGCAAATATTTCATTAAATTATTATCATAGTAAAGATCATTTAAAATAATATAAATGAGAAGATTTGAAAATTTCAAAAGAAGCATGAATAACTTAATCATTATATCAATAAGTAATTTGAAAAATAGCGAACGATAAAGAAAATTTTTATCGGTAGAAACTATAGGATTTTATTACAAAGATAAGAAGATATTTTTTAAAGGAAATAAGAAAGAATGGGCAAAAAAAAACAGCTTAAAAATTAGAAAAAATATTTTTACATATAAATCTTAGTTAAACACAATTTTAGAGGATACATATAAATAGAAAGAATTGATGATGATAATGAATAAAGTATTGTGAAAAAGATAAGACAAGAAGAAATAGGTTAAAATCATGGAGACATGAAGATACTATACAACTATGAATTGGTATAATATTAAGAGGAATTTAGTTTTAAATTTTATTTATCAAATGAGTTTAGAATAAATACTTATCTAAATTGGAAATAAATAACTTTTTATAATAAAAGAATTCAACATTTAGAATTGCTTCATTAGTAAAATAATAGTACTAAACTCTATCATTAAGCCATAATCCATATTAAATGCAAGATTTTCATAAACTATTAATCAAAAAATCTACTTAGAATGGTTATAAAAAAATAATTGTTTTAAAATGAAATTATTCTATTCAAGTTAATATATTTATCAAATTCCGATAGAAGCTTATTAAATAGATAAGAATCAAGCTACTATAAAATTCAGATTAGTTTCATACAAAAAAATAAATTAGGTATTAGAAATTTGAAAAATCGCTTGTATGAATTCCCAGGATAATTACGTAGAGAATGATTTTAGATAATAATTATATATATTTATATAAGTATTTTAGATCATATTGGAATATTTAAAAAATAATTTGAACATTAATATGAGAGTAAGCAGAATACATTTATTTTTTTAATTCAATAAACTTGAGTAAAGATCTTTTTAAAATGTTTTTTTATAAAAAAGTAGTTATTTTTAAATTTTTTTTCCATTATAGTTATTATTTTGTTAAAATATACCTAATTTTCTATAGCTTAGTTTAAATATGTTGTTAAGGAAATCAAATATTTTGAGAATAGTTAACTTGATTTATGAAGAATCAAATATTTGATTATGAAAATTAAATATTTTATAATTATAATATTTAATAATATTTGTTAAATTAATTTTGGGAAAATAAAAAGTATGACAATTTGAATAGAATTAATAATCCATATTTTATTTTGTTGTAAAAATAATCACTTATCTTGTTATAATGATATCAATAACTGGCCTCCCATAAGTAAGTCGTTAATATATAAAAGAATGTTAATGAAGAAATGCTTTTTGAAATATTTCGAGTATATGGGAAATTAATAGAAATGAAAATAAACAAGGAATATTATGAATCAGAAAGTGCTATAATTGAATTTGCAGATGAAATATCAGTTCGTTAAATATATATTGAATAGAAAGAATTTAAAATAAATAATAACATCCTAAAAGTTTCACTTCATGATGATCAAAATAATGATGAATTTAAAACTGTTTATTTATTTGTAAATAACATTCCATCGGATATCACTTAAGAATAATTGTCTATATTTTTTGAATAATTTGGACCTGTCTTCAATTGTAAAATAAAGAAATTAAATTATTTGAACTAAAAACCATAATAGTATATAAGTGTATTAAAATTAGTTCTGGTTTTGTAGAATATAAGAATTTCTAAACTACATAAGAATTAATGGAAATTTACTTGAGATAGCCATTAAAAGTAAATGGAAAAATTCTCATTATTTAACCTTTTAAAGATAAAACTTAACCGAGAGCTTCAATCTAAATTATGGTTTAAGGTTTTTGTAGAAAGTTGAATCAAGCAGAATTAAATATTGTTGGAATTTAAAGATTTATTGAGTTATCTTGGGAATTAATGATAGTTGAATATTTTAATACTAGAAAATTGCAATTGAAAAATTGTTTTGTAAAAATGAAAAAGGATGAACTTTTTCTAATTTTAATACTTCCAACATTAAGTGATACCATTAAATTTATGAAATTAGCAGATTAAATTCATGGACATCCTTGTTTTTAATAAGATTCTGATCTAATTCCTTAAACTTTTCAAAATTATACTGTAGATTCATCAGTATCTTAAATATATTAACAATTTTAAAAATTAAATAATTAGCCAAGTGAATAATTTAAATAAAGGTAATTTCAAGATTATTTTAGAGGAAATTTTTCTTCTTTTAATTGTAGATATCATTTTAATAATTAAAATTATTATGATGATAGAATATTAGTAATTTCTAATTTAAAATAATCAGTTACAATTGAATAAATGAAAGAATATTTCCTTTAATTTGGTTTGATAAAGTCAGTAATATTAAAAAATAATTAATAAGATAAATTTAAGGATAAGACTCAAGTATGTTTTGTTTTAGCTCTAACATCATTTGATGCTTAATTAATATTATAGGAATATGAAAATAAATAGATAGAATATAATTAAACTAAATTTAATATTTCAGATTCTTTAATAAAAATTTAAAAGCTTAATTATAAACATTTTGAATACGAAAAGATATTAACTGAATTATATGAGGAATTTATAAAAAAAAAAGAGATTTAAAAAACAGTGAAGAAAACATTAGAATTGAAAGCTAAAGAATATTTTAAAAGCTTTGATTAAGTAATAGAAGAATAGGAGTAATTTTAATAACTTAGCTTACTTGATTAAAAGTATATAGTATAACAACTAATTTATTAAATTGTAGCTAATTAATCTCATTTAAATTTGGTAGATTAAAAAAGAATATCATGTATAATAATATATTTAAATATTAGGTTTAATAATAAATAAACATCAGAAATTTGAATAGATATTTGAACTCTATAAAAATCCTATAAAATTTACTTTAGAAATAGAAGAAGCTGAGAATAACATAATTTTAGATTTGCATTCGGAAATTATAAAGCAATATTAGAATTTAGATTCTATTATGAATAATTTTGAAGTATTTTATTCTTTAAAAGATGATTAAAAAATTAATATCATCAAGTTTCTTGTTAAAGAATAAATAATTAAAGAAAAATAAATAGCTGATAATGAAGCTAGTAAAATAACAAAATAAATAATGAAGAAATTTAATAATAAAATTTAAGATTTGATTTGCTTTTTAGAAGATGAAAAAGAATTTTAGAAAGTTCTGAATAATAGTGATTGATATTTAACATATATATTTTAATAATAAATATGAATGCATAAAAATTTTATTATGGTGAAGACATAATTGAAAAAAGCAAAGAATATTAATTTGTTGTATAAACCAACAATAGTATAGGATCTCAAAGTGAAAAAAGGAAAATTATTAAACAAATAATAAAGAATTCATCCTAGCCTAACTTAAGATCTTAAATAAATGGTTTAAAAAACATTACCGAATACAATTCAGATTAAATTGGCATTGAGAAACTTCATAAAAAAAGAACCTATCTTTTGTAAAAAGATTCTCATTAACAAGAATGTTCAGGAGGCTTATTATCTTCTCAAATGAAAGGAATTAAAGTACCATTTAAAAAAATACATACATCTTGTGAAAATATCCCTATAAAAAATCATAAAACTCATTCACATATGAATAGTTTCTATCAAGATTAATAATTCCTTTAAGCTCTCTTCTCTTAAGATTAAAAGAAAGAAGAAAGAGTCATAAGATCCAAATTCACTAGATCTCAATTATAATTACATACTTAAACTTAAAATTCTGAACTTTCATTAGAAAAAGGTCTAAAATACACAACCTAATCCTCTTTTAGAAGAGAAAGCTAAAAAGAATTGAAAGACAAAAAGTATGTTTGCTTTATAAATTAGATAAACAGAATATAAATAATATAGTTTCAAATAAATACTGGCATTTGATTATATGATTTAAATATATCGAAAATAAAATGCTTTAGAAAACCTACTTAAGAATGTTAAATAATTTGTTGGATTCATGAATTTAACTATTAATTTAACCAATTTGCCATTGAACATTAATGTAAGACGTTTTTATAACTTAGGGATTAGAATAAATGTTTAAGGCTCCTAAGTATTTACTCAAAACTTTGAAGCCTTTTATTCCTCAAAGTTTGGAGAAATTATTATTTGAGGATGTTGAATGCCAAAAGTTTAGATAACTTACTCTTCAATTTTAATTATTTTATATATTATTATTTTAGTCTGAATTGGTTGATATTGTAACAAATGTTAGTGTTAAATTTATAATAAAATAACCAAAAGATTGTTAAGAATTATATCATCAAATTGAAAAGATACTTTTGAATCAGAATTTTCATTAATAAGATTTTTAAATAATTTAACAATTATTTGAAAAACAATATAATTTAGCTTATGAATAATTATTGAATGAAGCTAAATCATATTACAAACTATAAATTGAATATGAATATGTAAAACAATTATATTGTTTTTGTATAAAAGTATAAGAAGCTTTGTCTTAGAAAATATTACATGAAGGGAAGAAGAATTAAATATATGATAAAGGATTTGATTTTAAAGCTGCTTTAAAAAATATAAAATGCAAAGATGTAAAATATAATTAATTATAATAGATAAAACATGATAATTTATTCATGTAATTTCTGCCTTAAAAAAATTAGATTAACAATTAATTAGATGATTTTGAAGAAAAATTTGGTCGAATTAATACTTTATCAAATATCTAGAGAGAACATGCAAAATTAGCTGATATGAAACACAACTAACTCTATGAAAAGATTCTCAATTTATAAAAATAAATTGATTGAACCTCTCAATATGAATACTAACTAACATTTTTATTTAATTTATGTTTCGATTTTCGATTTAATTTTTAAAATGTTTATACGTTTGTAAATGATAAATCCTGGTTGTGATACAATTTTCAATGATTAAGAAACTTATGAGAATCTAAATTTTTTAACTCAACCAATTAAGAAAATTTTCTTAAGTAATGAATTGACAATACCAAAAATATTTAGTAAAAGTAATTTTTAGTAAGAACTCATTTTCTTAATTATAGAACTCCTAAAACTAAAGAAATATCACTCAATAATTCAGAATAAAAATGTTTCTAGAAGTTCCAATAATACATTGCAAATCAAAATGACTCTTAAATATAAATAAGCTAAGATAAATCTAATACTCACAACTTAAATAAATGGTATGTTTAACTTATTCCATTCATATAGAAAATCATACACTATATTATAATTTAAATTTAAATATCATATATTCGAAATATTAAAACCTTATTAAATTTTATTTGATTCAATATTTTATAATAGGAATTAAGAAAGCAAGCCATGTAATTGTAAGAAAAGTAAATGTTTGAAATTATATTGTGATTGTTTTGCTGCAGGTAAATTATGTTCTTCAAAATGCAATTGTTGTGGATGTTTTAATAATAGTTCCAATATGAATGAACGAAACTCTTTTATTCAAAAAATGATTGAAAGAAATCCTTAAGCATTCAATTAAAAAGTTTAGGAAATTGAATAAAAATTAACACATTCTAAAGTAAAATATATTAATTTCTTATTTTAGGGATGTAATTGTAGAAAAAGTGGATGTTAAAAAAAATATTGTGAATGTTATTAAATGGGGATTGAATGTTCAGATAATTGTAAATGTGATGGATGCTTAAATTGTAGTTCAAATACATTCCCTAAATAATAAGATACATCAGATTTTTAATCAAATTTAAATCGTAAACTCAATTTTTGAATTAAATCAACTTTATGAAAAATCAAAATCATTTAATTTTTAATTAGATAAATAAATATTAAACAAAATTATCATTTAATTTTATCTAAAGAGATGCCTCTTATCTTTGTTTCTGTATTATTTTATTAACGAAAATCTTTCTCTCTAATATTTTTTGTTGATGAAAATAAATGACCAAACTCTTTCTTTATTAAAATACTCTTAAATTCTTATTTCTTTTTATAACTTCCAGATAAAGATCTCTTAAATTTGTAAGGTAATTCAGCCTTATAAAATAATAAGATTTAATTTTACTTCTCTTAACTCTATATCTTCTATTTCAAATTCTTATTTTTATTTTTCATTTAAAGATAACACTTTTTTAATAGAATTACGAGCTTAATCTAAAGATTATTCATAAGACATAGGTATTATAGTATCTTATTTAGATTTATATGTTTTATCTTGCATTAAATTTAAAAGAGATATTCTAGATTATTTCTAACTAGATTTTCTTTTATCATACGTTTTTTTTAAAAGATTTTCTGCTTATTCTGCTATTTATTATGCTTCTTCAATTTATTTAATTTCTTCTTAATCAATAAAACTTAATTTTTTCTTAGGAATAAAATTATCAGAAAATAACTTTTATTAAGCAATATGAACTTATTTATTTTCTTATTAAGCTTTTAAATTTGTCATTGCTAAATTATTATTGGTTTAAACAAAATCAAAATATTCAATAACATTAAATTCAAGTAATTTATTGAATTCATTTTCAGCTTATTTATCTTAAATAACAACTCCTTAAGGACAAGTCATTTTTCTGGCTTGTAATAAACTTTTGGTAATAGGTACTTCTTTATGAATTTCAGCTTCTGCTTAACATATTTATTTAGCATTCTATTTAACTTCATCTAAAGATTAACATTATTAATAGCTCACAAGATTTTAATTGATATACGATTAAACTACTTAATCTAATGGTTAATAAGCATCTAATTATATTATTATAAAATAACTTTTATTGCTGATTTTAAATAATAGTTCTTTCTATTTTCTAAAGTTTTTCTCAATTTCATTTTCAACATATTTATCTTTTTCATCTGATTTTGATCCTGAATTTCTTAGATAAATCAATTCACTTAAAAAACTTTATCTATGATTAGAATTCAATTTTAAAGTTTTAATTAATTGTGTTTTTGTTGATGAAGCATGTGAAGTTTCAATTTAAGTTAAATGACTTTAATCATTTTTATTATTAGATAATTACAATTAACTATCATTATAATTAGTAGAAGGTTATTCTATTGAATGTTAAGAATTGTTCTGTTTTAGTTTATTAATTTTTATTGATTATTAATTTTTCATAAAATATTAAGTTTATTATTATTATTGCTTTTATATATTATGTAAAGTAAATTATCGGGGAACTTCTCGATTTTTAATTAAAAAAGTTTGATTATTTTGTGCATATTAATATTTTTCAAAGATTTTGTGTTCATATTATTAAACTTAATTTAATTATTAAAGATTTATAGAAGATTTATTATTTTTTAACTTTTCTTTTAAAGATATTTGAAATAAATTAGAAAGTAATCTACAAATTTCATTCATTTCATTAATATGATCCTAATAATTTTCTTTAATTTCTGTACTCCTTGCTTAAAATTTTAAAGAAACTTCTTAAGAAATTTTGAAGTATTCTAAAATTTTATTGAAATAAACAGCGATTGAAATAATTTCTAAACAACGATTATAACTAGATTAAAAGTCATTTACTACTTTTCCATTTATTAATTAGCAAAGGATTGTAATTAAAAATTGATTAAAATCTAACTGATTAATTTAGCTAAATGTTCTTTAATCATTTTAAGATCAATATTGATTTTTAATTTTTGAATATCACTCAAGATAGTATTAACAGCTTCCATAGTATATTCAATTGACTTGATGTAATATTAATCTGCCTTATTATATTCATCTAAATAAAATGTAAAAATATACATAATTCAAAATAGGAATTACCTATTAATGTTTGTAATTAACCTTGAAATAATGATTGTTTGATACTATGTATTGTTACATTATTTATGATCTAATCAATTAAATTAAGAAATATTGTAGCATAAGGAGTTCTATTATATTTGTGAAAGCGATAAGTATTGAATAGAGTTTCCATTAATAAAAAATAGCAATTTTAGCTTTAGGAATGAAACCAAATATGTGATTTTGGAACATAATTATTCACAATTTCTTGTGAAAAGAACATTTCCATTTTAAGGGCTAAACTAATTTATTCTGTATAGATTTCTTTATAGAGTTATTTCTTTTTAATAGTAGGTGATGGAGATGCAACTGGTGAAGTATCAGTTTGATTATTTTCTTTAGCATAGATTTCTAAGTAATCAATATAAAATAGACTTAATTCAATTGTACGATTAAGTAACGATTGAATTTTATGAGATTTTTCTGTAAATTTTTAGAAATATCTAAAAATGTTATTATGATGATATTTTACTTCTTTAAAATTTGATTACAACAATATAATAGTCTTCTACAGAGCTAAATTTATAATTACAAACATTATGGTTATCCTCTAAGTTATTAAGGATGAAAGATTAATCTATTAATTTTTTGTATGCATTGTCTATATTAACCTTTTTTAATTAGATTAATAGTATCAAAGACTAAGTATTCTCCTGAGATAATTGATTGTTGTCTGATCATAAATTTAATTTATATAGGATAATTATAAAAATTATATGTATTGTTTTTAATTTCTTAATAATACTAATCACAGAAACAGAGTAACACTTTTATTTTGAAATAAAGTTTATTTTTTTTTTAATTGATTTAAGTTATTAAGTTTACAATTAGAAAGATAGATAGTCTTTCCTTGTAATTTTTAAATTCTTCTTTCAATCATATCAATAGATTTTTCTGTACATTCATTATTAGTTAAATTGAGAGTATGAATATCACTCCTTTTAAGTAGAAGAGTAAGTAATTTATCAAATCCAATATCAGTGATTCTATTTTTACCTAATTTAAGTATTTCAATTTATGAAGTAGATTACTGGATAAGTTTAATAAGTTCTTGGATATCAGAATCATTTAAATCTAAATAAATGAATTTAAGATACTTTAATTTGTTAAATCTAATTTCTCAATAGGTAATCCTTTTAATAAAAGATCTTCAATACGATCAATACCTGTAGCTTCATAAAGTTTGGTTGACGAAAGAGTCCTTGAATTTTTAGAATCATGAGATCTTCTAAATTCATGTTATTATAATTGACCTCCAAATGTTAATTCTCTTGGATTCATTCTCTAATATGAAGGTTCTTCCAAATGATGTGCATTTTTAGAATATTAAAATGGTTATGATATAGAATTATCATGTCCTCTAGGTTTTGGACTACTATTACTAAAAGATAATGATTAATTAGATTTATTTGTATGATTATTAGAGTGTGAATCATTAAGAGTCCTTACTCTAGTCTTACTTCTATTTTATGATTGATTTCTTTATAAATTCTCATATTTCTTAATAGTACAAAATTAAGGCAAGTAATCATAAACAGTTAGATCAAATTTAATTTACATTTCCTTAGTTATTATATCTTACACAAACTGGAATTCTTATTTGACTAGATTATTTATAATTTATTCTGTTTATTATGTTAAGGAGTTCACCAAATCTACTTGATTGTTTAATTTCTCATTAGAGAGTAGCAACAATTACTCAATTCTTACTACATATAAAGGAATAAGATACCTTTCTTTTATAGATAGGATTTAAACTATAGCCTTTTTATCTACAGAAATATTAGTTTAACGAATATCATCTTCTAATTTTAATGCTACTATATTTAATTCATATAAAATTTGACTTTCTATATTTCTAAGTTTTATTTGAAAATCTGAAAACTTCTATTGAATTTGTTCAATTAAATAACGTTTCTATTGAGTTATCATTCTATATGCCTCATTAAAATTAGTTTACTAGTTTAATTCAAATTGTTGCTGAGAATCTTATAATTATTATAGACATTATTATAATTGTTCTCTAGTCCATGGAATTTTTTCCTTTTGGTAAATCATATGAGGTTTACGAATGGAAACAGAATAGTCAGGAACATTAATAAATAAGCGAGTAGTTGATTGAGTAACAGTCTCTGATTTAGTCACTGAAATGTCTTATTGTGAAGAATGAGTCGAAGGTAATATTCTATCCGAACGTTAGGGTTGAGGATGTAATAATTCTTCATTTGTACGTAATTAATTCAGAGAGTTTATCTTTATGCATTTCCTTTCAATACTGACAATATTATTTACATGTCTTCAGGACAGATTATTTGTTCATTCTAGAAAAGACGTTTGAGACATTTCAAACAAAAGGAATGTCCACAATCTAGAATTTTTGGAATGCATTAATTTTCATCCCAAACGCTATAACAGGATGTGCAATAATATCGATTGTAGGTGCTCATATTATTTAAATTAATCTAATATATAATGATAAAAATTAGGTAATTGAATATAGGTAGTTATTTGTATAATGTAATATTATTAATTAAATAAACATTTAATATTGTATGCTAAGTTTAAGTAGAAGTAAGAATATTGAATGAGAATTATTTAGTGATAAGGAAGATGGACATATTTGGATAACCAATAAATCTGAATCTTGATTTGAGATCTAAATACCAGACTTTTTTGGGGGGATTGGTTTCTTTGTTTATAGTCTTTTTATTGTTTGGTTACAGTGTGAATGAGATAATAGGATATACAATATCGAGAGGAATCTAAATAACATAAGAAGTAGTATTATGAAATAGCGGTTATTAGACAAAATTCGATTATGATCCTGATGTGCTTGTGCTCAATAATGAGAATTTCATTTTCGCAATACGAGTAGAATAGGAAAGTTTCTACGAGTAGCCGCAATTTGATATCGAAGTTAAATAATACTAAAATAATAATGAAGTTTAATTAGAGTTGCAACAATGTACATTCAAACAATTCATAAATGTTTTAAACTCAAGTCAAGTGTTAGATTTTTTGGAAGCAAATGAAGTAGATACTTGGTTGTGTCCAAAATCTGAATTTTAAATAGAGTTATAAGGAACACAATTTTGTAAGTTTTGAAATGGCTAAATGAAAGCTCCTGAATTTTCGAATCTAGTGATTGAGATTAGTGAATGCAAATAGAAAAGTTCATGGGGAAATGATTGTCAGAAAAGAATGTAAAAAGATAGTTATAAGTTGTAAATGATTACTAAAAATACAGTATTGTATATTAAGAAATTAGTTTATAAATCCATTCAATAATGAATTTGTAGCAGAAGATTACTTAGATAATTCCATGAGTTTATACTTCCAACCAGGAGATCTGTAAAGGATTGATTACCAATTTCATAAGCATATCACCAAAGATTATCAGGGACAAATTAAAATAGAGTAGAGTTCCCAATAATCTTAGAGGATTACTAGATGAATAGAAATGGAGTATCTTTTCCACCAATTCATTCAAATAAATTTATGAAGGCAAGAATACTGCAGTCTGGTCTCGTATAGTATTTATGCGTAGTAATTTCTCAACTAATTATAATCGTGAATATTAAACAGTTACTGATTTATTATCTAAAATTGGAGGTTTATCACAGTCAGTGATTTCTATTATAGGAGTAATAATAACTTATTATAATAGAGCATAATGTAAATAATCACAACTAATTAGTTTATTTGGATATTTCCAATCGTCTTTATGATTATGATTTTAATATTGATCATGATTAAGGTACTAAAGGTTCAGGATTAGTTGATCCTCTGCATTTTAGTGTTTAACTTTAGCAAGAATCTGCTCAACCTCTTAAGAAAAAAAGGAAATTATAAGATAACCCTGATCTTACTAAATAACCTGAATAAGATTCTATGGAAGAAGATCCTTAATACAAAGAAAGAGTCTTAAAAGTTGTAGAAGAATAAAAATAATTTATGGATAAATATTAGTTTAAAAGTAGAAAACATTTTCTGCTTGCAACTTTCTAATAAACTATATTGATGAAAAAAACTATCTAACTTAATCTTAAATATTTCTTCTATAAACTATTCTGTCGTAAATCAAATCCTAAATAAGAACCCTAATTATATATTTTATAAAAGGCCTTGACTTCAGTTAGACAAGAATTAGATGTTTTTTCTATCTTAAATAGAATTCATTAATTAGAAAAACTTAAAAAGATACTTTTAGATAGAGATCAATTAATACTTTTTAATTATTCTCCAAAACCAGTTATTGCAATTAATGAAAAAGACAAAGAAACAGATTTCTTGCATTATTCTAAACAATAATCTCTTAAGCAAATGACATTAATTGAAGTGGCAGAGAATATTAAAAAACAATTAAAAAACTCTTTCTTAACAAAAGAACATCTTAGTATTGAAAATGTGTTTAATTCATATAAGGCAATAGCTGCCAAGAATAGAAAATCAAATCGTTATTATTATAAAATTAATAGAAAATTGAAATCATTTTTAGGAGATTAGGTAAAGGCTATCTTTAAAGCCTCAAAATTATTAAAGTTTCCTGAAGATGATTAGATTCCTGAGATGTGTGTATTAGATATAATGTCAGTAGGAGGTGATACGGCAGCTTAAATGCCATTAAGTATGCGTCCATCTGTGAATATAAATCAACAATACTAATGATTATTAATATATATTAACGAATTAATATGTCTGTTATTTTTGAAGACATCGAGGTATTGTATAGATAATGAAGTTAGAATTTACATAATCTACAATTTCAATTTACGCAGGCTTTACGAATAGGCAAATTCATATACTATTTAGGTATTGCTTTAGTATAAGTTAGAGAATTCACTACTTCGTAAAGTAAGTATAGTTGAGAACAATTATTCAGATAGTGTTATTGTGTAAGCAGAAGTTTCAATGATTTGTACAGATGGCAAACTAGTATACTCATTATTATGTAAGATCTCTTTAATAACATGTTTAGAAAATGGAGATATTTATTAAATAGAATAGCCACCACGTCTACTCAAAACAGGATATCATTATAAATGGATTTCTCCAATTGCTGCAATAGATCAATCTCATAGAGGATTCTTTTGGAAATCTAATAAATAGATCTATAGTCATTGCAAACACATTTCCTCTTATTAAGATAGAATCATTCTCATTACGATTGGAGGTAAGATATTTAATGTGGTAAATGGTTAAACTCTTTCTATACCATAATTAAATGGATTGAAATTGAATACTTATTTTAAAAAGTCTATACTATTTTCTCTTGGTGGAGTTACCATAACTGAAAATGGAGAATTCTATTTATTCAATCAAAAAATGATAAGAATTAAAATTAAAGATATCCAAGATATCTTTTCCACTGATAAATACATATTTGCTCTACAAAATAATAATACTATTTTACAATACTCTATTTAAGAAATTGAATCACATCAATTCTTTACCAATTAGTTGATCTTTCAGAAAATGCATTATTGCAATGATATTGAATTTAAATATAAACTAAGACATTTTTCATAAATATCTATACTTTAATCAGAATACTCTCTCTTTTCATTTGCACATATATAAGAAAATAAGATTCTTGATACAAGTCTCAATATAACTGAGAAGACCATACACCAAATTCACAATAAAAGTAGTGTAATAAGCATGAAGTAATCATTATTTGAGGATTGGGATTCGAAAAAGAGAGTCTTAGATACAAGAAGTTCTACTACTATTGATAATTAACCTCAATTAGAATCTTAAAAAAATGAAGGAATAACACTTACTTTAGCATAGAAATTAGCAACAATAAGAGAAAGCTTAAATTTTGAAAAACCATCATTACCTTAAGTTGAAAATGATAAATAAGATCACAATAGATAAAAGAGTTTTATTTAATTACATTAAATAGTATGTGAGGATTTACCTAAAATTCCAACTCCAATAAAATTAGATCATTTACTTAATAAAATTCATGTTAATAAACCAGAAAAACCAATAGATTAATTATTATTAATTTAAAATAAATAGGATTTATAAGATTCTTTACCAACCTTTTAAAATGATAATCAATTTACTAACAATGACACTATTAATAAAAAGAAGTCTAAGTAAAACAATCCGACTTCAAGATCAAATAAAAGATAAGATAGTATGTCAGCATAATCTGGTATTGATTTTCAAAATAATAGTGGATTTATTTAATAATAAGATAGTTTTGTTGATATGTTGGATAATGATTCCAATAAAAAAGATTTTCCTTTACAATTATAACCATTTGACAAATCTAATAAATATAAAAGAAATACTTTGGATACTATATAATCATATGAAAATGAATAGGATCCAAAAACTACAAATAGATTATCAAATAAAAAAGATTAAGTTCTTTAATTAAGTAATCGATCTCCAATTAAGGAAACATTTAGAGATCCTCTTCTAACTGATAGAAGTTCTGCAAAAAGAAATATTGAATAAGCTAAATAAGATTTAGAAACATTGGTGAATATGATAAATAAATAAAAAGAAAATACTGAAACTACTAAATCTATTAGTACTGATCATATTAAATAAAAATCAAGTATAAGAATGATATCTCCTCCTATTTAAGTAGGATTAGCACTTAGTCGTCCAGAAAGTAAAATTACTCCACTTAAAAATAGAAGATCATCACTTATTACTGAATCTTCATAATAAGAGTCTTTTAAGATGCCTTAAAAAGTCTTGAAGTCAAATATATCATTAAAATTAAATACTTAACAATCATTAAATTCATCAAGTTAGAATTCTTAATTTTAATTTGATTCTCATAACTTTAAGTAATTGAATACTTTATAAGATTAAGAATCATAATTGGATTTAAAAAGTGCCAAAACACTTTTTGATTAATCAATCACTTAATAATTTAAAAAAATTGATTAAATTAAAGGGCTTAAGAAAGTTTAATGTTCATCATAAGTAAATGTTTTGCGAAATAACAGTTTGAGTAAAAAATCAAGCATAATTGTTAATAATCATATATAGATACCTAAATTGAATTTAAGGAAGTAGGAAGCAATTTTGAAGAAATTATTCTTTCGTTTAGATGTAAGATTGAAATTGTCGAAATTAGAATTTGTGAATAATTTAAAATGTTTGATTTGAATCATACTTTTCATATTGTATAAATTTTTATATCAGCATTATAACTCGCCTTATAATTTGAATATAACATTTTTATTAATTAATAACCTAAAATCATTTTATTATTAATTAAATAATAATGGAGATGAGAAGCATTAAGAAAGCATTAATGAAAGTTAAAAAAAGAACGATATAAGCTTTACTTTATATTTCAGAAGATGGATTTGATTTAGCTAAGAGTCCATTTTTTAATTGTTGTAAAATAGTGATATATTTTTTATAATTGGAGGGATATGTTTTTAGTCAATTTGAAACTAAACCATTGAATTTGTCTGAAAATATATATTTAGCCAATTATACTTAATTGTCCCCTTTAACCTTCTTGTTGCTTCAAATTGGAAATGATGTATTAACATCTTTTTTCTTTTATTTCATATTTTGTTTGCATGTCATAGTTTATTTGACATTAATAAAGATGTCTCTTGATTCAGAAATTGCCAAACCTAATTATATAAAGAAACTTTTGAATCTCTTTTTTATAAATTATTAATGGATTTTTGTGACTCCTTTTTAAGAAATAAGCGTTGGTGTCATGGTTTGTGGAAAGACAGCATTTATTAAAGATAATTAATTCTCTCCTGAATGTTCATTAGAGAAGAATAAATTATATTATGTATTTGGTGTTTTAGGAACATTATTTGTTTCAATTTCAGGATTCTCAATATCATATTTTTTTAGAAATTATTAATTCTTTGAAAAAACATTCTCAAGATCATTTAGTTACACTAATGTATTAAGAATTATGTTACATCAATTAGTTATTATACTTTATTATATCAACTTTCCAGGAATTGATTTTGCGAAACATGCATTTTAATAATTATTGGCTATTTCATTAATTTATGATATAGTTGTGAATCAACCATTTGGATACTCATTTGAAGCAAATTTTTATAGTTCTGCTACATTTACTCATCAATATTTTATTATTTTAACTTCAATTTGGATATTTAGTCCTGGATTAGATGATTATTTTATGTTTTATACATTTCTTTTAATCACTCCAGTAAAAATTTATTGTATCATTTAAGTTATTGATAATATTGTCTAATCAATTTCAAAAGAGAGATTAAATTAAGATTTGTAATTCATTTTAATTGGCTATCTATAATAATAAAGCAGATAAGTATTTGGAAGAAATCTATAGAACAGCTGAAGAAAGTGATACAAGTATAGAATCCAAAATATTGTTTATTTAAATTCTAAATCATCATATTTAGTTATGCAATGACACTGAATGTTCTTGTTAATTGAATGTATAAAGTTTCTTTTAAAATAATTCAGTTGATTATAAACAATTGAATTTATGGACTACTTATGTTTTTGAAAAATGTTTATAACTTGCATTAATAAATCGCGATTATGAATTCTATGAGCATTTAGCTTTAAAATATGTAACATTTTTAGCAAAATATAAAAACAACCCTATTAATGCTTATTCAATATTATAATAGATTATGAATAATCAATAATCATAGAATCTATAAATTAAAGGTCGTTAAGTTTAATCTTCATCATTTTATTTTCTCAATATTCAATTCATACTTTAGAAAAGAAATAGGGCTTAATTTTAAAATTAAAATATTCATCATTCTGAATAGATTCTTATATTATTAAAGGGTCATTCAATCATCGAAAACATAGGTCCACTTTTATAATAAGAGATTAGATCTTTGGCAATAATCAAATAGTAATTTTGGGAAGATTATTATAATAATAAGATCTAATCATTTCAATAATTGTTAGATTAATTGAATAAGATTTAAAATTCAATTCATTCTGTCAATATTCTTATTAAAATGCTTAGAGGTAAAAATATTAAAAAAAAATAATTGGTTTTTGATTGTGTTAGTACTTTAAATTTTGAACTCTTATTCAAGATTTGTTCTACTAACAACATTCTTGAAATTTATGAACTTCAACATTAAATTTAATAAATTTTATTTCTAGAATAATAGGAATTAGAATCTTTTTTAAATTTCCATTTTCAAAATTAATAAAGTATTGGACTTGTATCTAATATTACTTGTAAGAAAAGAGGAGAATTGTGGAAACCCAATTAAGTTCTGCTTGAACAATTCTTTAATATTAATTTCTAAGTGTCTCATCTCAATTAATTAATGCCTCCATTTATTGCTGATATTCATGATGGAATCATAGAAAACTTTATAAGAAAAGGTTACAGTTATAAAATGGAATAGACTAGTTTAATATTTTCAATTTATGGTGAAGGATTAATTCAACCACTTTAGTTTACTTTAGGATATTTCTTTCCAAAGTTCTCCTCTGATTTTGAATTTTATTTGATGGCATTTTTCAAAAAGATTGAAAGTGCATCTAGAGCAGGAAGTACAGAAAAAAGTAATATTGGTTATATTTATTTTGATATTAATTTAAATGTTTTAGGAGTCAATGAGGTTATTGCTTCTAAGATATTTAATTAAATAGGTTTAGATCTTAACAAACTTGAATTATGTTATATCATACCCTCAATTATAGACTCTTTAATATCACAATATCATTTTATGATTGAAAGATAAATTAGTGAATTTATTGATAATGATATTATTGTGTAAAAATAATAGGAAGCATTTTATGTGCCTAAAGATTTTAAGAGAATTTATTAAATTAATTAGAATTGCAGTATTAAAAATAGATTGTCATAATTAGAAGATATTTTTGAAGATATTCAAAAAGCTAATCCTTTTGGTGATTTTAAACAATATTAAATTAGTTATTAGTTATTCTCTAAAATCATATATTTCTAAAAAGGAAATACTTTAACTTCAAAAGATTTCTTTTTTTTAAAATTGTAATTTTTAGATGAATAAGAAAATAAAGTTGATTAAAAAGATACAAAACTAATTAATTAACAATAAAATATTTTAAATACACCAAATGATAGTTCAATAACAAGTCAAAGTATTGATAATGCCATTTTAGAATTAGGATCTTAAAGATCTAAATCAAGTAATTAATCATTGCTTTAATAATCAAATCAATTTCATAATCAATTATTGAACAATAAAAATAAAAAAATCACCTTATTATTTATATTAATCAATTTGATCTTTGCTAGTTTTTTTTTAGCCACCTTTATTATTATAAGTTTTATCATATTAAATAAATTTTCAATAGGAAATTATTGTATATCAACTCAGATTCATGCTTTAAGTGAAATTTCATCTTTAGCTAATATTGTTAATGCAATTAATAATGAATAATTAAGTAATTCTATCCCATTAAGCAACATTACTTTGTAATTAGATAAATAAAATTTTATTGTTTCATAACAGGATATTTAATAATTTTAATAGTAATTAATTTCCTATTTAGTGGATTAAATTACAACTATTGTTTAAAAGAGAGATATTTAAATAGAAACATCAGATTAATTGTAATTAATATACATAAATGAATTAACTGGAAGCAAAAATGTTTAAAATCTTTAAAATGTATTGATTTTACGTTAAATAATATTAACAAGCATTTAAAATAACAATATAAGTAGGAATATAAAAGACTAAAGTGTAATTGTAATTAATTATCCTACATAAATTCATTATTTAAATGAAGATGTAATAAATTGTTTTATTGAATTTGATAAATAATTAGATTCATCAACTGAGACATCCAATCAAGTGATAATCAGTCTTTATGTATTACTGTTTATAATTTTTATTCTTTAATTATTGGTGATAAATAAGTTATTTAGATAAAGGAAATTGATATTAAAATTATTTACGCGAACAGAATACAAAGAAGCTTTATTAGAGTCAGAGAAATTTGGTGTAATTTAGAATACATTGAGAAACTTAGAAAATATTTGGTTATCTAAAAACATGTCAGTTTTACTTCATTCTATAAATTAGAAATCTTTAAAAGATGATGATGAATAGTTATTCATATAAAAATAATCAGATAGAGGTAAGTCCATTAAGTCGGAGAAAATAGATAACTTTGAAAATGCGAAATTTAAAATATCAATATCTCACTAATTATCAAATCTATTGAGTCTTTTAATTATAATTGGAATAACAGTGTTAACTTTTGTATATATTATATCATTCCATGTGTAGATAGCGAATTCTTCTACAAATCTTAATTAATACTCATATTTTAGTTAATTACTTCAGCAATTCTATTATGATTATCTGAGTTAGTATAGTAATTGTTAATATCAAATGATGTTTCATACTTATGAATATTTGGAAGACTAAACGTTGATGTAATTAATTTATGAACAGAATTAGACTCGATTGGAGAGTTTGAATTAAGATTTAGAAGATTTAAATAAAAATGAGTATAGTACTATATTATTGAATTCAAACTAGTCAGATGCATCGAATATATTGAAGATGAGTGACAAAGATTTAGAATTATTTTTTTAAGGATATTTATGTGAAGTTGACAATTCAATATGTTCTTAAGAGAATAGAGAACTAGATTTTGAATCTTAATTAATGCCTTACTATAATAGAAGTGTTCATTAGTTGCTTTTACAATAGGGATAGATATTTAATTAAAATAGTTAATTTTACAGTTTGAATGATTCTGAGATAGTTAAAGATAAGATAGTAAAGATCTTCACATCATCAGAGTATTTTATAAATAATGTATGGGGTTATGATATAATAAATTAAAGGATTTCAAATAGTATAAAATATTTGACAGAGCGTATAGCAAAGAATGTATAGGATTCTGGGAATTCAATGTTTTTGTTTGCATTAATATTGGGAGTATTGTATTTTATTTTAACATTAACTGCATTACTTTTGTATGGGAAATATTCGAAAAGATAGAATTAGGTTATTAGATATTATTTAATATAAATACCATTTGGGACAGTATTAAAGAAAAACATTTATTAATAATTAAAATTTATTGATTGAGAAAGTTTGAACAAATATTTATAATAACATAAATGCCGAATTTGTAATTATATATTTAAGTAGATTTTCTTATCTTGAAAAGAGTATTATATAATTATACAATATATATATATATATATAAATATTAATAAATAAAAATTAAAAAAAGTAATGTACAACTCATAACCCCAATTTTAAAACATAGTTTAAGTAAGAATAAGTGAAAATGTAGTCACAAAGAGTGGTGAATGATGGTTTAATGGACACAGTATCAGAAATTAGATGGAATAAGGATGTATTTGTGACTTCATCATGGGATGGGAATATACGGTTTTATTAAGTTTAGTTATAATCTGGATATAGAGCAAACATATAAGTAGATTATAAGACATCGATTGATTGTTAAGAGCCGTATAGTGTATAAATAATTAATTAGTGTATTATCAGTAAGTTGGAAGTAAGACAGGTCGATGGTATTTGGAGCATTAGCAGATAATACAATAAGAGCATATGATGTGAAAACTTAGAATAATGCAATAATAGGGATTCATGATGATTGTCCTGCAAGATAAGTATTTTGGAATGAAGACATGAAATTAATAATATCATTAGGTTTAGATAAAAAGTTAAAATTTTGGAATTTGTAATCAAGTGGTGGTAGTAAACCATAACCAGCATTTTAAATAGATTTACAACATATACCTACAGTCGGTGAATAGAGTGGAGATGAGCAATTCTTTGCATATGCAGATGTTGATAATAAATTTAGATGGTTAAATTGGAGTGTATTAAGAGGAAACTAAAACAGTGTAGCATCACGGAGTTTTTTTAATATGGAAGAAAATTATTTGACAGGATAAATATCATGTGTAGCAATAAATGAAAATGCAACATAATTGGCATATGCAACAGTTGATGGAAGAGCTGTAGTTAAATCTATAAGTAGTAGAGGAGATTTATCAAGCAGACTTTAATTCAAATGTTATAAAGTAGATGAAGAAAATAGAATATCATAATATAGAACAGAAAAAGTATCTAGAATGTATATGTGCAATGCTTTTCAATTTAATTGTCGATCTTCTAATTGGGCTGGTACTTGTGGATCTGATGGTACACTAGCATTTTGGGATATTAATAAAAAAAATAAGATTATGGGTGTTAAATTAGATGGTCCAGCTATTGCAGGTTAAGTTTCACAAGATGGATAAATATTTGCATATGCTACTGGTTATGATTGGGCTTAAGGTTTAGATAAAGTTGGAGAATTTACTAATAAAGTTGGTGCTGCCTATATAGAAGAGAAGTTAATACCTTCATATTGATTATATCAAATATACTATAATTTATTTATCTTTATGTATAAACGATTTATTTGTACTCATATTTCAATAATATTATTAAAATGCCATCTCTTTCCAAAGTTGACATTAATCGATTGATCCCAGTATTCTATTTTTGAGTTTAAATTTCTAATTTCAATAAAACAATCATACCTTCATTAAATTTAATAATAGAATGGCACATTTTTAATTAAAAGTATTTGAATAGCTATTGCTTCATATTAATTTAATGAAGAAAACATAAAATTGGATTAAAACTTATGGAGGTATCAAAGAAGCTTAAATTATGATCAAATTTAGATAATATATCACTGAAAGAAACTAAAGGATAGTTTTTGAATATAAGTGAATTGTAAAAGAAAAAACCATCTAAAATTAAAGACATTTTTTGATGAAAATCTAGTTTAGTAAAACTTAATATAAGTGAGATTATATATTTGATATAAAATTTTAATTTATGGAAATTTAATAAGGGGATCAATTGAGAGTGGCAGCAAAGCATCATATAGAGAGTTTTAATTATTTGTATACACATGGTTTGGTTGAGATATGTCGACATTTAAGTCCAATAGAAGTTTGCGTGCCTGGGAATCGAGAGATTCGGTTACCATTTAAGAATATGAAGATTTGGATAGAGGAACTATAAATAGGGATGCCAACATAATAAGGGATGTTAGGAGATAATAGAGTTTTTCCAAGTCAATGTAGATAGATGAAGAAGAGTTACACAGCTCCTATGTTGGCCACGATATGTAGAGAGATTGATGACAATACAAAGGAGACAGTACGTTTATCTTTGGGAGAGATACCAATATTAGTGAAGAGTTAGAAGTGTCATTTGAATGGGTTGAATGCAGAAGGTATTTGTGATTTGGCTAAATGAAAGAATTGGTGTAATAGTAAGAAGATTGTAATGAGTTTGGAGGTTACTTTATAATAAATGGAAATGAGAAGATTATAAGAATGTTGATCATACAAAAGAGAAATTATCCGATTGCGTTTAAGAGACCTGGATATAAGAATAAAGGGTTTAACTTTTCACCATATGCAGTTCAGATGAAATGCATGAGATCAGATTAATATGCTAGAACTATTACTTTACATTATTTGATGGATGGTAATGTTTATTTAAGAATCATATTGAAGAAGAAAGAATTACAAATGCCTATAATAATACTATTAAGAGCATTAACAGATATGAATGATTATTAAATATATTAATAGATAGTGCGTTCGTAAGCAGATAAAGCAGATATTTCTGATAGAGTTGAAGTCATGATTGCTGATGCTAAATCAAGAGGAATTAATACTTAAAAAGATGCACTTGAATATATAGGAAGATTACTGAGAGTAGAACTAAATATATTTAATCCAGAAACTACTGATCTCTAAGTTGGACGTATATTTTTGAAAGAACATATTTGTGTTCATTTAGACAACGATTAAGATAAGGCTACTATCTTATTGTTATGCATTGAAAAATTATATGCTTTATTTATTGATGAAATCAATCCTGATAATTTGGATTCTTTAGTTAATTAAGAAGTTCTATTATCTGGACATCTTTATACTGCATATTTGAGAGAGAAATTGGAAGATTTATTAATTGGAGTTAGAGAAAAAATGTTAAAGGATGCCTCTAAAGAATAATCTAAATTAAGAGATTTGGCTTATTTTAAAAGATGTTTTGATTTATAAACAACAGTAGGTGAAAAATTAGAGAATTTTTTAGCTACTGGTAATTTGAGATCTTAAACTGGATTGGATCTAATGGAAGCTAGTGGATTTACTATAATAGCAGATAAATTAAATAATATGAGATTCCTTTCACATTTCCGATCTGTTCATAGAGGATCATATTTTGCTTAAATGAAAACTACAACAGTACGTAAATTACTTCCTGATGTTTGGGGATTCGTTTGTCCTGTTCATACACCAGATGGAGGACCTTGTGGTTTACTTAATCATATTACTATGAGTTGTGTTCCACTTACACATCCAGATGAATAAGATATTGAACCATTACTCTATCCTTTAGGAGTATAATCACAAAGATTAATTTATTCTAAAAATGATTTACCAGTTCTTTTGAATGGTAAATTAATAGGTTATTTGAATTCTTAATTATTACCAACATTTGAACATACATTAAGAGTTTATAAATCTAATGGAACAATTAAGGAAACAACAGAAGTTGCATGTTTACCTAGAGAAGTTAATAAGTCTCCTCTCTTTCCTGGTGTCTACATTAATACAACAGTAGCTAGATTAATGAGACCAGTTATCAATCTAAAATTAAATTCTATAGAATGGATAAGTCCATTAGAATAAATCAATATGAGTATAGCTTGTACTTAAGCTGATATTCGTACTGATACTTAATATCAAGAAATTGACCCAGCATATATTTTGAGTATTCTTGCTTCTAATGTGCCATTTCTTAATTATAATTAAAGTCCCAGAAATATGTATCAATGTTAAATGGCTAAATAAACGATGGGATCTCCATGTCATAATTATCCTTATAGATTTGATAATAAAATGTATCGTATTCTCTTTCCTTAAAAACCAGTTGTCAGATGTTTTGGTTATGATGATTACTAATTTGCTGATTATGCTAGTGGAACTAATGCCATTGTAGCAGTTATCAGTTATACAGGATATGATATGGAAGATGCAATGATCTTATGTAAATCTAGTTATGAGAGGGGATTCGGTCATGGCATTATTTATAAATCTACAGAGTATTCTTTAAATGATGATAAAGAAGTCAAATATAAATTACTTAGTCAAATACCTATACAATTATACAACCAAATTAAATCATAAATACCTGTTAATTTATTACCTTATGGATTACCTGAATAATCTTAAGTTATTACAAAAGGTAATGCTGTTTTGGCTCTCTATGATACTCAATTGTAATAAGTTAAAATTCATAAGTCTAAAGATAGTGAAACTGCCAGAATTGAATAAGTAGCTGTGGTTAATAAATCTGAAAATGATGTATCAGTCATGATCAAATATAGAATAAATCGTAATCCTATAATTGGTGATAAATTTTCATCTCGTCATGGTTAAAAAGGTGTTATGTCCTTATTATGGCCATAAATTGACATGCCTTTTTCAGAATCTGGAATGGTACCTGATATTATTATTAATCCACATGCTTTCCCTTCTAGAATGACTATTGGTATGTTAATAGAGAGTATGGCTGCTAAGGCGAATGTTTTATAAGGAGAAATGTTTGAAACTCATCCTTTCTAAAATTATGAAAATGATAATGTGGTTGATTACTTTGGTAAATAATTAATTAAACATGGTTTCAACTATCATGGAAATGAAACATTATATTCTGGCATTTATGGAACCCCACTTAAAGTTGATATCTATTTTGGAGTTGTCTACTATTAGAGATTAAGACATATGGTTTCAGATAAATCTCAAGCAAGAAGTATGGGACCTGTTGATGTTCTCACACAATAGCCAATTAAAGGTAGAAAGAAAGGTGGAGGTATCAGACTTGGAGAAATGGAAAGAGATGCTCTTATTGCACATGGTGTTGCTTATTGTATTAATGATCGTCTATTAAAATGTTCAGATTACTCTGAAAGTATTTAATCGTTTTTATCTATTAGCTTACATATGTGATAAATGTGGTAATATGCTAGCAACATATTAATTTGTTTAATTGCTTTCTTTAGAAAATATTCAATCTGTCTAGAGTTCTCATCCTTATTGTGTTAGATGCAAATAATCTAAGTGTTCCAAAGTTGCTATACCATTTGTACTGAGATATCTTGTAAATGAATTGGCAGCTATGAATGTTAAATTAGAATTTTCTGTTGCTAGATGATTGATTGTTCATAATATATATTTTATTAATATTCTAATATATCTTTTTATATTATCATTTTCTAATACTTTTATAAAACTTCCAAACATGTATTTATCTGGTAATATTAATAAGTAATTTATATATATATAATTCAAATTACAGTAGTGAAGCATAATATATTTTTCACTAATAGATAATATTCAATATAATGTTTGAGTAATTATTTCAAATGAAATCGATTTGAGCTTTTTGAATGGATAATTAAAGAATGAATTTATGGGGTGATTTAATAATAATGAATCTGATATTTCATTTTATTAATTAATGGATCAAAATAATTAAAAAGAGGTGAACTTAAATTCGAAAAGTCTAGTGGAATTGCCAATAATATTATCAGTAAGGGTTTTAAATTTAAGTAATAATAATATAAGGTTGATTCCAAATCAAATAGTAGAGATGTAATAGTTGGAAATATTAATATTAAACCATAATTAGATAAGTGTGTTTCCTAAGGTATAGTTGTAGAGATTACATACATTAGAGATAGGAAATAATTAATTAAAATCGACAGACTTTTCAAAATTAAGTTTGATGAGTTTGGACATTTAACAAAACCCATTTGAGATTTATTTACATAATTATTCAATAAAATAGTTGAATATGAGTTGGTTTTAATTAATTGATATGGATAATAGACAATAAAACTTACAGAGAAGTTCAGTAGGATAATTGTTAAGAAATCATAAAGAATTCAATTTTACTCATTTTGTGAATGTATTTGCATCATTTACAAATACAGTATTAATAAAAGCAATTTAATATGATGAAAGGAGTGTGATACCATAAATTTGTACATTTCATCCTGAATGTTTGATGAGAATGTATCATCCATAGCCAATAATATTGGCAGCCAAATTAAATATAAAGTATATGTAGTAGAATAATAGATAGAATATTTAAGATTTTATTAGATTACATAGATCCATGTTCAAAATTAGTGAGATTTATATTATTATGGGCATGTAGTAAATTAGAAGTGGAAGTAGTGGAATGTATGATAGAGAAATAAATATTTGGAGTTTGGGAAGAGAAAATGTTGGTGATTAGTTAAAATATAGGAACTCCAATGAAAGGTGTGAATGGAGATACACCATTACATTTTGTGTTGAGAAAACATTGTCGAAATCAAAATGAATACGAAAATCAATCTAGACTGATTAAAGTGTTGATGAGATACTAAAATCCTAATTAAAAGAATAGTTTAAAAGTCGCACCTATCCATGAGATATTATAGGTGCCATCAATTCGAGTAAGATCAAGTATTTTAAACAGAGTTTCTAATCATGCAGTGAGGAGTACTTTGATTACAACAAGAAAATGGGATTACAAAAGAATTCCTTAATGCACCAAGCTACATCTCTAGGATATGTCTAGGCTTTTTAATATCTTAGTGGTAAAGTCAATATTTTTAGTCTTAATAAATAAAATAAGACTCCAAAATAAAAGTGTTCACCATCTGTTCTCATTCTAAAGTACACTAGGAAATTAGAATTATAAGAATTAATTGCAAAACTCATTTAAGTTTAATAACACTTATCTGTTTCTATTAGGAACTTTCATGCTGATTTTCATATTTAAATTAATGGAGAAGATGATCTATATTAATTATTCTTCCAAGATATGATACTCTCCGATAAACTAATTGTAGTCATACTTCTAAATATGTTACAATTTAAATAACTTTACAATCTTAAATTTACATCTTAAAGAATTATTAAACCTATCTAATATATTAATAATTGTTAATACACATTTAAACCAGATATCAAACAATTTAAATCCCATCTTTCTAATTAATTAGCAGCTAATAAACTTATCATTTCTAATCCTATCAAATAATAAGAACTTATCATTAAAAATCCTAATAAATCAGCCACCATCTCCCTAGATTCAATTGTTGATACTAGTGAATAATTATATGATTCTTTGACACTTTATTCAATGATAGGTATCAATGGAGATCTATCTAATCGTACTGTTCTTCTAGATTATGAAGATTTTTAGTAGAAAACTTTTCGAAAGACATCTTTTAAATAGAAAATCAATAAAAATTATTTCACAGGTCGATAACAGAGTCCTCTACCAATTAGATATAACTATGATAATTTTATAACTTATAGAAAGATTAAATCTAATCTTAAAGAAAGTAGAGAATATAGTCATAGTGCTAATCAAATTGAAAGAAAAAGAATTCTATGATATTATTCACTAATTTTTATTATATTTATCAATTGTTAATTCATAACTATATTCTTATTAAATTGCTCTGTTATGTATTCCAGACTCTATTCCAAAATATAATTATTTCATTTATCTTTTCGCAATTCCATACACATTTATTCCCAAAAAGATCATTATTGATGGCAACAAATTTTCAATTAATGTTTATACAATCTCATTATTGTCTGATAATAAATTAACACCTACTCCTATTACATAACTTAAATAACACAAATTAAATAATTTTTAATGTGATCTACTTTATTTTATAAAGTATCTTATATATGTTAATAATTAACATGGCAACATTAATTATAATAATCCTATACTTGAACATGTTAATTTTGGATTCTCTAACAAAAATGTGTTCGGAAAATATAATTTTGGATAATCTATTTAAAATTATTTCTATGTAAAATATGACATTCCAAAAATAAAACAATAAACTGATATTAATTATTAAAGATTATAAAACTTCATAAACTAAATTTATAACATATTGAAATACTCTTATTAATTAAAATAGCAAACAAACAGAACTAAAACTCCTCAATACCCAATTATCTGTCATAATTAAATAAAAAGTAAATACAAATTGTAACAAATAAGTAAATAAGTTTATCAATTTTATTTTCCCATATAAAGGTAATTTTATATTGGGTGAAATAGATGATGATATAATATATATCAAGAGATCTGTCATTGTTATTTGAACACAAACAAAATATATCCCATAAATTGGGATCTCTAATAAGGTTATATATTCCAATATATTTAACACTATTAATAATCCAAAAACAAAAAACATATATAAAAATAATCTTAACTTTAAATTAGTTTCCTTACCTTTTTTTGAAATTATCTAACCTGTATCAGATGTTATTTGTAAATCTCCTATTTTCATTATCTATGTAGGTTGAGAATATTATGGAGAGTAAATTTGTCTTGCTTTATAAAATGAATCACTTGATTCTAATTCATCAATTTATTGTTCTGCTTATGCTTGCTTTAATTTGAATCTCTTCTATCCATAAATTGATCCAATATATATTAATGTTAAAGATATAGCTGTCAATATTAAATAAGGATAATCATGATAATAAAGGCTTTCTTCACAAATCTTTATATATCTAAAATTTAATATAGTCTTTTCATATCGAACATGTAATTCCACATATGACCAACCCTAATAACATTCATATATTATTTTGTATTCTTGTATTGAATCTCCCTCTATTGTTATTTCTTATTATTCTACTTAATTTATTTCATTCATTAGCATCATATCTTGAGGTTTAAGTGATATTGGTATTATGCTTAAATTTAAGGCATTTTAATGCTAATTTTTAAAATAAAATATTCTGCTATTCTATTCAAATTCCTCTTCAAACAGGTCCTATGGATGACATTGATACTATTCTTACACACTAAATTTATGATTTTACACCTAATTTTCATATATTGAAATATTTTTCCCTTCAATTATAGTTAATATTTAAAATTGTGCACAGCATTAATAAATGAAAAATAAAACAAACATTATATGAAAATCGATTCATAAAATACATATTTACTTGGTAATCTATTGATTTAATCCAAAATATTTTTACCTGAGGTATTATTAATTATTTTGAAAAGATCGTATAGTTTTATATTGAAAGAAAGTTTATTTTACTTAACAATTCTAAACTCCAAGAATAAATTTAAGAATTATGGCCCCTTGGATGTACATTTTTATTTTTGTTGGTATTTACCTTTTATAAATTTGGCCAATGTATTTATGTAAATTAAAATCTATATATTAATCATAATATTAATCATAAAATAGATATTCAATTAAAATTTCTACTTTCCAACTATGAGTTTTATCAAATTGTATGTTTTTGTAATTTATTATATTTTTTTTTGTTTATATTTTTTTTTATAGAGTAAAAAATCTAATGTTTCTAAACTTCGTCATAATCCTTGACTAATTTTTCTGTTTCATTTTTTCTAGAGGGTTCACGATTATTATTATCTATCGAAATACTTATAAATTCTGATCCTTCAAAAGCCTAAATTTCTTCATTAAAATCCTAAAAAAATATATCTTAATCTGGGTTAAACTATTGATCATTAAAGAGATTCATGCAAAATTTGTAATTAAATTATTAATGATTAATGAAAAGCAAAATGAGTTTTATTTTTGATCATCTTTTTTTCTGTTTCGATGAAAAGTCAAGCATTTTATCAATTCGTAATTACTTTATAAAGATCTATAATATTCTCTGATTCAATGTATATTTAGCTGAGTATTTTCTTTTATAAAAATTTTAAAGAAAAAATAAATAAAATACTCAATAACTATGCCTCAAATCACTTTTATAATAACTTCATTTAGATCTTTTTTTCATTTATCTGGTCTCAGTATTAAATTGAATTTTATTTTACAATAATCTAAGAAGTTAATCTATATGATTATCTACTTTTCTTAGCTTAATGAAAGATTGATAATTTTTTTTTTTATCTTGATTAACATGTTTGAAAAACTTACCGATTAATATGCTCATTAATTCTTGGAGTGGTTTATTTTAGAGCTATTCGATTTCCTTATAAAAAAGTGGATTTTAAAGAACTTTTAAAGCGTGTGTGGATTTTGTAGGATCTTATAAAATTCTCTTCAAAATATCCTTTGAGCTTTTCTTATCAATGTCTATACTATATTGATAAGATTCCTGTAATATCTATAATCCAATTGTTCCCCAATTTTTTTAAAATCGATTTACATATAGCCTCATAGAATCTCTTTCTTTTTCAAAACTTTTTTATTTCTAAACCTATTATTAATTAATTTCTTCTTATTTGTCTTGTTATTTTAAACTTTCATCATAACTGGCATCAATTGGATTTATGAAATTACTAAATGTTTATTATTACTTGTTATCAGTAGTGATTCCATTTTTAACATGAAAAATACAATCATTTGGATTCAATTAAAGATCCTATTCTTGTTCCTCATTTATTGAATAATTTATCATTTTTGTTTTTTTATTTTAATGATAAGAATTTATATTTAATTAATATTAAATCGTAACAAGATAATATGGGATTATCAAATATAGATTTTAAATATTTCTATTTTAATTTATTTAACTTGAATGATGTTTTATAATATTGTAGTTTAAATATATAATAGCTTCGATAATATGTTATAAAAATATTATATATTAAAAGAAGTTCCAATCTTCATCAATTTGAATAAGCCATAGAAATATTAGTGTTTTCAGACATAATTGGATGATAACATTTTAGTAAATTAATTAGGCAAATATATTTTTTTTTGTAAATATTTTGTTTTAAAAGTTCTTAAATGATCTAAGATTATTGGAGAATTAGAGAGATGATGAAAAATTAATAGTATATATACAAAACATATTTTGGTAAATAAAAATTTTGTTAAATTTATTAATATTATAAATAAGGGTTCATAAGATTTAAGAAGTTGATAATGATTTAATTGATGTAGATAATGGATGTGTTTTATTTTGTATATGTTTGTGGAATGATGATGAGAGTTGTTTGAATAAAATTAGAAATAAGTAGTTGGATTTAATATTAGTTTATAATAATAAATAAAATAATATATAATGAACAACGATTAAAGTTAAGACAAGTCTTATGAGTTTAAGATTGATTAAGATTTACCAAAATTTTAAAATCTTCCAATGAATGAATATTATATGACTGATTTTCGAGAGGCATTGTAAAGTGGTTTAAGAGAGGTGGCTATATAAAAGTATGAAAGAATAGTATGATAAGGCCATAAAATGCAGTGAGGTTTTTGGGTGAATATTTATTGTCTTACAAAGGGAAAAAATGAAAAATAATTGATATGTTTATTGGTTGTAATAATTGTATTTTGTCTTGATTATATATATATTTTATATGAAGTGAATAATTTAATTAATGGACGAACGAGGATCATCTAGGAGGTAAATAGATTGGAATATAATAAAATAGTGTTTCTTCTGCATCATCATCTGTTTCAAATTTAAGTAAGGACAGAAGTAGAAGTAATTCAAAAAAAAGAAATTTTAAAAACAAGAAGAAGTAGATAAAGAGAGTAAAACATACTGTAGAGTTTCCATCACTTGATTAGTAGTTGTTAAACTTTGAATAATTTTAAGAATTATATGTATGAAATTGATATGAGATAATAGGTAAACAATGATATTCCGACTGAGAAATTGCGACTTCTTTATTAGACATATGAAAGGAAATGGGAAAATAAATAGAAGGAGTTATTCTTTGATTAACATAAAGATGAACCTTGGATTTAAGATAAATACAATCCAGTAAATAGAAGAGAGTTTTAGGAAGAACGTAATTAATTAGCATAGAATCGGTTCAATGAATTTTTAAAGTAATATAATATGGGAGGTTTCAATAACATAAATTTAACATTGACAGAAATGTAATTAATGGAATTCTTTGAATTGAATGATCATTTCTATAATGATGATCCAGATGTACCTTTTTGGGAATTTTAACTTAAAGGTGAGTGAAATATGTAAATAAATTTAGAATCGATTGATATAAGTAAAGCACCATTTTTTGGTTCTGATCCAAATTAGAATAGTGTGTTTATAAAGAATGTGCCTTTACCTTTATCTAGAGTAGAAGTAGTTAAAGCACTATCATAAATGAGTGGTTATGTAAGTCTAACATTGTCAGAACCAAATAAATCATAGAATTATACACGTATAGGTTGGGTTAGTTTTGATGGAGAAGAATATTGTAATAATTGTGTAAATGATGAGAGTATTACAATCAAAGGACATGTATTGTAATTTTAAAAATAATAAGAAAAGAGGTAATATTTAATAATATTCATGGTTAGAAAATTTGTTCGAGTCTTCAAATCAGTTGAATATAATAAATTATTGAAGGATTTATAACATTAAAGAGAACTCATTAAAGTATTAGATAAAGAGAAAGGAATTACTGGTAATCCATTACTTGAAGGACCACTTAAAGATAGAGATGATCCAACATTTAATAGATAATTAGATATACAAACTTTATATTTAAGAAGAATTCATAATTATTGTTATTGGAGTGGTGCTGAATTCTCTGATTATAGATTACTTGTTTCTAAAGTTGGCTATGTATATTCTAATCTATTAATATATTTTGTAGCATTTCTTTAGATTAGATACAAAAAAGAAATGCAATCTAGAATGGCAAGATATCATTTAAGCATTATGCAATCGTAGAAGAGAAGAAACTAGTGATGAATTACCAATAAATGAATTAATTGATAATGAAATCATACTCATGGGATTAAAATAAGCTAAAACTAGATCAAAAGATGCTTTCCCTTGTATCTTTTGTGAAAAACAATTCCAAGGAGGATCCTATCTAATTAAACATATCTCTCTTAAACATGAAAGATAATATTGGGAACATCAATAATCCCTACGTTAATAAGTCATCGATTAATAAATGGCTACCAATCATAAAATTGAACGAATAAGTAAAGCTACTATCCAAAGACAAATTTTTGTCAAAGGAGCTATCGATGAACTTTAATTCTAAGAAAATAAGTATATATTCATATTTCAATCTAGAATATAATTACCTATCAACTTTGCTCCCAGAGTTTAATAAAGATAATATAAAGATCTTGATTCTATTGCTTAAGAGAAAACATAACCAGCTATCATGTTTTAAATACGTGAAACCAAAGTCAATTATAATGATATATGATCTAAACAAATTAATTTACAAGCTATTCAAATTACACAATCTATTGAATCTCATTAAACTCATCCTATTTAACATTATCTATAAGAAATGTTTTAAATCATCATCTATATCAAATTTGATTCCAATCAACAAATTATTAATCCTTTATAATTTAGAATTTAAAAAGCATAATATGGAATTCAACTTAATTCTTACTCTTGTTAAACTACCCATAGATGATTCCTCATTCTCTATTCATAAACTTTAAAATTAAAATGACAATTTAGAAAATTAAGAACAATATTAACATTCTTATTCCTCTATCTATTCTCCTAAAGAATTTCAACTAAATCAAGAATTCATGAGTTGTTTAAAATAATATTTACAAGTAGGTATCAATTTAAACAAAATCAAAAAATGATATATTTAATATTTATTACAAATTTATGTATATTTAGATATAAATTAAACTAATTAAAAACCTTAATTAATTTTCTTAATGGATAGAGTCATTGAATTATTGAATTCAAAAAAAGTAGAATAATCTCCAGAAAACAGAAGAATACTTTTTAATAATCCTACCTACAAACCTTATTTACTATTAACTTACAATGAATTTAGATAATTGTTTAAAGTAGATGAGAATAATGTGACTCGATTCAATAAAATGATCATTTACACAGAAATGGATTACTACAATTATGTTTATAATTAAACTTGGTCATATAAATGGTATCCATTGCTTTTTAAATTTGGTTTAAATTGTATTAGAAGGAGATCAACAAGCATAATATTTTCCTTGATGTACTTATACAGTATTGAAGTCTTCTTAGAAAAATTATGTCTATTTTAATATGTAGATGACAAAATAATAGACGCATCAGAATATTTCACTGCAGCACTTTCTAAAGAAAAAAGTAATCCTCATGAATAGCATAGATCTGTAAAAATAAAATGAGCTTTTCCTTAAGTACAAGGAAATCATTTTAAAAGATTTCTAAGAGAAACATTATATTGAAGAATACAAACCTAGAGATTGGATCCTTATGGGTAATAAATTTAATATTCATAATCCATATATACATTGGACAGAATCAAAAGATGCAAATGCCAATCAAATAATGAGAGAATTCTTTGTAAAAAACTTTTAATTACTTCTATTCTTTGATAGAGTAACTCGTTTTGCAAATTTGATAAAAAATGAAGGATATACTGGTATATAAAGAGAAACCAGAGCATGTGTTTAAAATCTAATTAAATAAGGTAAACGATTAATATTGGAATTTCCAATCTATAAACAATATGTTCCTTATTTGAACTCATATTATAAGATAGAAGAATTGTTATCAGTTCCGTATATCGATTAAAGAAAACGATTTATATAATTAGATCATTATAAATTAATTGGAAGCAAAATACTAAATTTATTTAATTATTTAGTATATGGAAGATGTGAATTTGTAAGATATGAATTCAAATGGTTTGATCCAAATATATCTGCCAAAAAACCAATGTTAAGTAAATCTAATTAAAACTATTTATTTAGGAACAGAATCAGTTTGGTATGATATTGTACCTTTTGTGGTTTTAATGTTAGTACCCACTAAAGTAATGGGAATAAGAAGAGCAATAGGCAATGCCAAAAGATATGCTGATTATGCATCATCTTTAGCTTCAAAGGGTAAATCATAAACAACCATCTGATATTTTTAAAAGTTATTTCTTTTTTTTTATTAATAAATTATCATATGTAATTAAATATTTTGTAATCAAGACTTTATAAAACCTTATGGTAAATTGAAATGATATATATTGTTTGTTAATATCAATTATAGAAGAATCAATCCCAAATGTTTTGTTTTTTCCTCTCTCCATACTAAATTTATTCTTTCTTTTTATGCAATATATCTATTTTATTAAATTTTAGATCATAGATCCTTTTTTAAGTATTCATCATATATAGATATTTCTTAATATTATTGCATTTATTCTTTGTGATAAAATTAGTAAGTCTGTCCATAACATTATTCATAACTCTACTCAAAATCTACAATGAAATAGATAACAAAAAAATAATTTTATTAGTGATTAATATAATTTTAATTTATTTGCTCAATTTAAATTTAAAATTACCTCTTCAACCCTAATAATTTATCCCAACAAATATTTTTCTCATATTTCTTGAAATGATGATGAAATTATTTCAATATTGTAATCAGTTTAGAGAATTTATAAGTATGACACTATTACTCTTATTTTATATAGATATGTCAATTCAATAAATCTAAAAAATAATCAAGATTATGTTAATTTTTAGCAAAATTCTTTTTATATTTTTTTTAATTTAAACTCAGCATATAAAAAATTGATGAAATTTTCATTTATTTATTTATTTATTATCTTTTTGTTACTTTCTAAAATTGATATAATCAAACATTTTCTAATACATAGTTAACCTGGATTAGTATGCTTTTATTAGAATAATGCAATCATTCTTCTCATTCATAAATCTTCCTATAAAGAATTGTTATGAATAAAAAATAGGCAAAATTAATTAATTATTAATCAGCAATTATAAATATTGTAAGTTTTGTGTAAGATTAGTTTTTATTTGAAAAGGTTAATCAATAAGAATACATATATATAATTGATAATTTGATTGTTGTTATTGTTTTGTTCATAAAATATACAAATGATCATTAGAATTTTGCAAGATAATTTTCATGCCATTGTTGGAATATTTTCATTTTAGCTAGAAGTTTCTCTTCTGGTAAAATCAAGATTGTCATTCTGAAATGATATGTTCCTGGATATTACAAGAACCCTGATCCTGGGACAACAACTAATCCAGTTTCTTTTAGAAGATCTAAGCAATATAAAACATCAGGTTCATAACCTAATTTCTTAGCATGTTAGACATATTTATCTAAAACAGTAATATATTAAAAATACCTGATAAGTAGATCCTTGGGAATGCATACATTGCACCTTCAATAGGTTGGCAAGAAACACCTTTGGTTTAATTAAGATATTGAGTAACAATGGCAGCTCTTCTTTATAAACTAGTAAAGAGAGCTTTGCATTCATCATTATATTATAAAACAGTGAATTCAGAACAACCTTCTTCAACAGTTGGTGGAGTAACCATTAATCCTGTCATCAATTACCCTACTGTATTGGAACAAAGCATTATTGCTATACAGATTATATTAAAATATACTTTTAGATTTATGAATTTAAAAATGAACTTCTGAATCAATCTTAGATGTTATTTCCATATAGCCACCTCTTAAACCACATTCTCCAGTAATTCCTTTAGAGATTGAGTGGAAAGAATAAATTTCTACATCCAAATTAAGTTCATTGGCTACTTTTCTAAAAGATATAAACTTTTTCTTTGAGTCATAAATATTTTCTTAATAGACTTCATCAGCGAAAATAGTAATTTTCTTATCTGCAGCAAACCTGAATAAAAAGAGAATAATACTTGATCATTTCAACAATGCTCTATTTATCAAATACTTAACCTGTAGGATTTCCTGGATTGATGCATACTAAAATTCTTGGATTGATTCCATTTCTTTTGGCTTTCTAATATTATTCTAAATAAAAAATATTTGAAAAGTATACCTTCTAATTATTATTGTTCTGCTGACCAATTCTTATCTTCAACTAAATAATAAGGTATTTGTTATGCTCCACATTATGCAATAACCGCAGAATAGAGAGGATATTATGGAATAGGAATCATGACACCATCAGTTTTATCTTTTAGCAATAAGTTAAACATTAAAGTAATGCCTGAAGATGCACCATCAGTTAAGATAATATCATTAATTGAAGGTTTATTTTTTGTGGCATCTCTTTTTTAGATAAAACTAAAAGAGAGTAAATTAATTATTATTACTTTGCAACAGCTTCTCTTATTATTGGATATCCTGGAGATTAACTATAGGCACCAACTTAGAAACCAATTTTATCATTATAAAACTTCACTCTTCTTTATACATCTCCTGATTGATATTTTAAGATATTTGGATCCAACATAGATGATAAAACACTTCTATTGAATGTTATTGGTTTTTAACCAAATGTTTATGGATTACCTATATTCAACTCGGTGATAGAATCAAAAGGGTATTTTTTGCCTGAGTTTATTTCCTCTTAGATTGTAGCTGCCATTGAAGGCACCTATCCTCTCACTGCATATTATGCTTCTACAAAAAGAGGATTGATATCCTTTATTGTATTCCAATAAGCATATCTTATTGATTTTGATAATTATTTCATATTTTAATTAATCATTTGTATTCATATATGCACTTAAAATACTGTAGTTTTTTCAATTTTCTTCCTATTCTCTATGAATATGTGCTCAATCTATATTCTATTATCAAATTATTATATCTCTTTCTAAATTCTTTCTCCAACTTTTTGTGATCATGTGAATTTATATGAGCATTTAATTCATATTCATTTTTACCAAATTGACGATCACACAATTAACAATTATAACATTCAATATCACTCTCCATCTCTTATTAAACATACATTTGATTCCATTCAAAAAAATCTTCATCTTCCTCTTTACTTCTCACATTTGCTTATATTCTCTTATACATCCTTAATTAATTATATATAAAAAACAACACATTAAAAATTATTAAAATTATGTTTTCAATTTCTTCCCTTCTCATCTTTTTTATCTCTCTTATTTCAAAAAAATTTAATTCTCCTTCTATATAAAACAAACACATTGCAATCTTCCTCACTACATTACAGACTTTTAACATCCATCTATCTCTTTTCTTAGCTTTATTTAATTTTTAAACTTCAAAATATTCAATCTATTAAACATCTAATTCTATAATCTAATTGGTGCACATCAATTTATTATTCATATCATCTAAACATATTTAATAATTACTTTATTAATTATCTTAATAAAAATAATCTTTATCAATTATAATCATATAAAAATTGTGTATTTAATATTTCATATTTAAATAAATAATTAAAATATATAATTGTTACTGATAATATAAAACAAATTGAACAGATGAATATTATTATTGAAAATTCATCATACTCATATAGTCAATATATACTGTAAATTAGGATTTATTATTATCCCAATTAAACTTCTATTTCACCCAATTGAATAAGTCCTATAATGTTGACAATTATTAAGCCTCTAAATGAAAACCATCAATTAAATTGTTCCTAATTAATTCTAAAATTATTTTTAATTTGCAAGGCTTTAAACTATTAAGAAAATTGCTGTGTATTATTTAAATTTACTAAATCTTTTTTTTAAAAGGATCTAAAACACATTCGTAATTTGTTATTTCTTGTTGTTCTGACATATTTAGTGCAATATATTCTTGATTTTATTTTAAAAACCTATCAAGATTTTTATAAGTATTAATATGAATCGTTGGATTCAATTAGTACAAATTATCAAATTCTTTTTAATTATCTTGAAAATATTTTTACTTTTTTTAAAAACTTAAAATCTTCTTTTTTATACAATTTAAAATGAATCGCAATGAATATATTGAATTTTTCATCTCATATAATTTTTTAAAATATCTATATTTATAATTTTAATTACTCTTCTTATTTTGAATAAATTTCAAGTTACTCTTAACACTTTTGAAATGATATTGCTTTTTTGTTTTCTCCATTATGNCTCATCTTTTTTATCTCTCTTATTTCAAAAAAATTTAATTCTCCTTCTATATAAAACAAACACATTGCAATCTTCCTCACTACATTACAGACTTTTAACATCCATCTATCTCTTTTCTTAGCTTTATTTAATTTTTAAACTTCAAAATATTCAATCTATTAAACATCTAATTCTATAATCTAATTGGTGCACATCAATTTATTATTCATATCATCTAAACATATTTAATAATTACTTTATTAATTATCTTAATAAAAATAATCTTTATCAATTATAATCATATAAAAATTGTGTATTTAATATTTCATATTTAAATAAATAATTAAAATATATAATTGTTACTGATAATATAAAACAAATTGAACAGATGAATATTATTATTGAAAATTCATCATACTCATATAGTCAATATATACTGTAAATTAGGATTTATTATTATCCCAATTAAACTTCTATTTCACCCAATTGAATAAGTCCTATAATGTTGACAATTATTAAGCCTCTAAATGAAAACCATCAATTAAATTGTTCCTAATTAATTCTAAAATTATTTTTAATTTGCAAGGCTTTAAACTATTAAGAAAATTGCTGTGTATTATTTAAATTTACTAAATCTTTTTTTTAAAAGGATCTAAAACACATTCGTAATTTGTTATTTCTTGTTGTTCTGACATATTTAGTGCAATATATTCTTGATTTTATTTTAAAAACCTATCAAGATTTTTATAAGTATTAATATGAATCGTTGGATTCAATTAGTACAAATTATCAAATTCTTTTTAATTATCTTGAAAATATTTTTACTTTTTTTAAAAACTTAAAATCTTCTTTTTTATACAATTTAAAATGAATCGCAATGAATATATTGAATTTTTCATCTCATATAATTTTTTAAAATATCTATATTTATAATTTTAATTACTCTTCTTATTTTGAATAAATTTCAAGTTACTCTTAACACTTTTGAAATGATATTGCTTTTTTGTTTTCTCCATTATGATATATACATTATAATCTATCTTCCTATAAATTAAATGCAGAAATTTTTTCATTTTAATAATGATTGCAATAGTATTTACATTTATTAAATATTTTAGCTTATCTAATTCTTTAAATCTTCCTTTAAATTCTTTATAATTAGAAATTTCTTAAATTATTTGAACCTAAAATATATTATTTTTTACTGAAAATAATATCATCATAACCAAGAAATCTTTCCTTCTAATTAATGGATTTCCTAACTATTCCTTTTGATTTCTTAAAGTTGATAAAATTTAGAAGATTTTTCCGTGATTTTTAGTTCTCTTCATTCTCTTTTATTTTTCCCATAAGTTTAATTATTGATATTTTGAAAGCGTCTAAAGTTTTATTTTTCCCTCGTATATGACAATTATTTTCAAATTAAGTAAGAGAAATTAAGAGTCAGTTTTTTCTTATTATGTGTGAAATATTTTGGGGTGAAAGATAATACTTTTAGTAAATAATAGAAAAATTTAGGGTCAAAATTTTCTAAATATCCAAGCATTACTGTCTCTAATATTCTATATAAAATAAAAATAAGAAGTTTCTTTAAATTTGCTTTAAAGTTTAATTACTCACTTATCATGCTAAAGGACATTTTATGATTTTTTTGAAATAATTTAATTTTTGTAAAATAAAGATTTGTTGTTTTGGATTTCTTTAACAAATAATAAGATAAATGCTAATCATATTTAAATATTAAAAAGATATGTAGGCTTATTATTGATAAAACATTCAGATATAAGATTCTGATTTCATGATTTATAAATGGAATTATAAATGAAATTGATTTACACAAATATTTTCAAAACATTATGAATTAAAGAAAGTTTAATAATAATATCATTATTATTTTTTAAAGTAAGAACCATTCCTAGAGTATAAAGTTAAAGATTCTGTGACCTCTGTAATTAATTTTGGATTTGGAGATTTCTTGATTATTAAGTTCGTTTCACAAAATATATTTGTAATATATTCATGTTTCATGGCATCTTCATAACTAAATCTATAATCACGATTAGGATTCATTAAACCTACAATAAATTCATTTCCCTTATCAGCAATGATTGGAAGAGAATTAAAACTATCATTGACACCATACCTAAGTATCAATATTTTAAGAAATACAGATTCATCATGATATTTCCAATGTTAGCTAAGTAATTTTCAACATCTATTTCATTTGTTTATTAAGCACAACAAAATCCAACTAATTTTAGATTACCTTTCTTATCTAACATTAAATTCGATAACTTTATCTTTGAGTAATAAATTTTATTCTCTATCAATATTTTAATAATCTTTAATAATTCCTTCATTATATCAATAATTAATACGTATATAATTATTTAAATTTCTTCATGCATTAGATCTACGCTTAAATGTTTAAACATTAATTCTTAAACTATGTAGATATGAGTTTTTGATTCATATACTTCATAAATCTTGGGAAAGCATGAATATTGTTATAACTTATACAATATCAATATTTATTGATGTAATTGTTCTATTTCATAAGCATCTTTACGCATGGCTTTACAACAAACGCAGGCTTTTGTGAACCTTTCCTCAAGTTGACAAACCTTAATAAAAGTTAGAAAGCTACTTTACTATTTTCTTTGGCTGAAAGTAATTCCATGGTTTCATAAATATTTTATATTCCTAAGTATATTACTCTTCCATCAAGGTGTTATTTTAATTGAATAAGATCATCTTAATTTGCAAGAATGAGTAAATCCTTAATTTGAAGTGACAATATTCTTTTATCAGATATTTCCCATCTTATTTTGATCTTGTAATTAATAGCTATTTCCATGAGAAATTATGGGCCTTTAATTTCAATCGAATCATCATAGAGAGTAAATATATGTGATACTGAAGAGATTTAACAATCAAAATGAAGTATTGTTAACATGTATTAAAATTTAATGTTATGTAAATTTATAATTATACATCTTTATAAATTGGTAAATAATGATTTTTTTTGGTTTTTCTGATTTGGTTAGTTTATGTTACAAAATAAGAAGATGAAAGATCATGAAAAATAATAGAAGATGTTGTTAAATAGTTATGAATAGTAGGAAATCAAATTATTTTAGAAATTAATTAAAGTATAAAAACAAATGTATAATTTAAAAGATTTCATAAAGGTTTGTTTAATTTATCTTATTTTTTGATCATCTAATTTTTTTTAACAAAAATAATATAGTTTAAAGATATGATTAAAATAATTTGATTGTAATAATTAGGTTAATAAAGTATTTCGTAAATAATTCTTCATGATAATTTTGATAATTATTTTTGTAAGGAACTGAAGGATGGATTATTTATAGAAGTAGAAATAGTTTAAATAAGTTGATATTGATTTAGTGATTGTTAATTTTGTTAGTTTTTTTGAAAGAGGTAGAAATGTTTAAAATTTAGTTTTAAGATAAATAGATTAGATAGATTGAATATAAGACTCATTAAAGATAATATAATATGTAATTGATATATAATAGAGTAAGGATGATAGGGGGAGAGGATAGATTATAAAATAATAAAATTAAGAAATGAAAATAAAGATGGAGAAATAAAGTGTGAAATGAAAAGTGAATAAATGATATAGATATTGATTGATTATATGATCATTAGGGTTGCTTCTTGAGTGAGGCAGCAAATTCTCTTGCTTTTTTCAAATATTCTTGACGATTGTTTCTAATAATGAAATGAAGTAGAATTACTTGTATTGATTGCATGGTTCATATTAAGCTGGACTTTCTATATTGGGTTCATCTTTGAGTAGCTTTTGAATACCAAGTAATATTTGTTTAACAGTGATACTAGATTTCCAGTCTTCTTCTTCATTAAGAATAGATAGACAAACAGTTCCAGAAGGATAAACATTTGGATGTGGTAAGACAGGTTTGAATTAACATTTAGGTGGTTTCATAGGATAATCATGTGAGAAATCCATATGTAATGTATAGGTACCCTCTTCCCAAGGACACTAATTGTATAGAGTATTATACTCCTTATGGTCCTGGTATTTCACATACCCATTTAAGTAAATCTACAGTACCGTCTTCTTTAGTTGTAGGTTTAGCAACAAATCCATGTGGGTGATCTGTTCGCCATGCTCTACGTTCTGCTTTTAACCTTGTGATTACTAATTCACTAACTTCCTTTGACATTTATTTCAAGTGATTTTTATTAATGTAAAATAAATTATTAATTAATGCTTTGGCTTCAAAATTTGTATATAATATTTGTTGTTAAATAAATTATTATTCTAGAAAATCATTAGTAACTATGAAGAAACTTTTTAAGTCTTTCATTAGAAACTGATTGACGAAGGTAATTAATTTCATTAAAGAAGACTCTTTTCTCGACTGGAGTAAGTCTTTATCTTTTATCATTTATTATACTAAATTCAATAAATATTAATACAAGGCCTTGATATTATGTCTATTTGGTGCTTATATGTAGGAATCATTTAATGTAGGTAAACGTAGACCTTCATTAAAACCTTTTCTACTTTATTTCTCTTTATGTACTCTATTTAATAATTATTTCTTATATTTTTCCCATTTATCTTTTTCTATAATCATTTCTTTTAATTCTTACGGTTCTGGATATGTTTATAATTTAACAATATATTAATCTAATAAATCTGATGGAACTATTTTTTTAATGTCGAATAAACTTAGTGTTATAATTTCAGATTCTATTGCTGTCATATAAGTATATTTAGATTTTTCTTATTTTAGCATAGCGAAATCCCCAAAGATATCACCTTTACCAAGTTCAGATATTTCAAAATATTCATTTAATGGAAATCCATACTCAACTTATGGTGAATAATCAGAAATAACACCTGGCAATTTTTAAATCACAGTCACACAACCTGATTTTATTATAAATAATTTAATGGGTATAGTTTCTGCTTTTAATAATATGGTTTAATGTTTATGTTTACTTTATATACATTTAGTACTTAAACTTACCATAATCTTATTACTAAATCCTTAGAAGATTTATAATTTTTCTAAAAACATTTTAGTTTCTTTAACTCTTTCTGTTTACATATGATCAGCTAACATAAATTATTAAAATGCTTCATTCTCTAAAATAATTAAGTCTGTGATTTCATTTGTTATTATTGTTGCAGTTCTTTTTAAATTAAATTATAATGCCATTTCTCCAAAGAATTCTCCCTTCTTTAATTAAGCCACTTCTTTCTTTATCATAACATCTGTCAATGTTGTAGCCTAATCAATCAAAACTCTCACACTTCCATTTAATATTACATAAAATTTATCTCCCTCATCTCCCTATTTGAATATCCAAGAATTTGGTTCAAACGTTTACATGTAAAGGTGTTTACATAAATCTGTAAAAAAAGGTCTATCCTTATAGTTACTCAAGAACCCTATTTGCTACCATTCGTTGTAAACCGTACTTTTGCTATTTATGCAATCTCAGCCAATATTTTTGTATTCCTATACTCTTTCTGAATCTACAATAGTTTCTTTAACTTCTCTGTCTGAAGAATAAATAATTGCACATTTGATGCCTCCTCTTCCTGAATCTTTATTTACTCCTTGCTAACAGAAATCATTGACTCACGCCGTTTACTCCCTATACTTCTTATATTATTATAATTCATAAGTAATTTTATTCAAAATAATTCATCCTCTTTGATGATATCTAATTACGTAATGATTCTATCTCTCTACGGAACAATTGCTTATGTTAAGGAGTCCTACAACTCTTATCCAATTAACTAATACATTTATTATTACATTCTATTACAACGTTCTCTAATAAATCTATTAATCTGGTGCATCTATTAATTTATATCTTAATTCTGGTAGTCTCATCCTCCTATCAAAACCTCTGCTATTCAACTTATCATTTATCACATTCTACATTAATTACTTCTTGTACTCTTTCCATTTTACATCCTCTACTTACATCTTATTTAAGGTTTCTCTCTCAGGATACAACTTTATATTCTCCATATACTTATTTAAATTCTCTTATGATATAAACTATTTTAAATCAAACCCATTTAGATAGATTATCTCGCTCTTCATTGAAGTTATGTATGTACATTCCGATTCACTATTTGTTATACAACCATGATCACCAAATACACAACCTTATTCTAATTCATCTATCTCATAATATTAGCTACCAACTTCAATCTTTTTCATCACACTTACTCTTCCACTTTTTATTATGAAAATACACTTAGGTATATCACCTTCTTTCAATATTATTGTTTATTATTGATAATTTTACCTTCTACATTTTGTACTTATTGAAGTAATTTCTTCTTGAGTAAAAATGGAAAATTTTTAAACTTTTTTTAGGAAACGTCTAACATCCTTTAGACTCTTTGATTACAAATCGAAAGCTTCTTAATCTCCTTAACTATATTTTTAGAACACTTCTCTATCTAACATTAACAAATCACAGTCTGATTCTGCAATCACTGTTGCTGTTCTTTAAGACCCAAAAAATAATGCAATTTCTCCGAAGCAATTACCTTTTCCTAATACAGCTACTTCTCTCTATTTGAAATAGCCTGGAAATATAGTGGGCTCATCGGCATAAATTTTAACAATTCCGCTTAAAATAACATAGAAGCATGTTCCTGTATCTCCTTATTTAAAAATGGTTTTTCGTTATTGGAATGTCTTCACATATAAATTACGACATAAATCATTGTAATAAGGCTTGTCACTATATTAGGATAGAAATTTAAGTCTCTAAGTAGAAAATAAATGTGCTTTTTTTACAAACCTGCACTAAAATACCAATTTGATTAATATGGTCATCTGTTCTAGCCTTAGGTGGAATTGTAAGCAAGACTTTAAGTTTTTGACTTTATCTTAGGAATATACTCATATCGCCCTGGTTTTTGATCATCTCCTAAAGGTTTTGGATCACTAAATTGTTCTTGTTTTGTGGCTACATTAAATTTAATGATATAAAATCATTTTTTACATTCTTCACTAAGAGAAGATGAAAAAATAATAAGTAATAATAGTATTTTTTAGTTTTATGATTTAGATTATAGGTATATTTGTTGATTGATTTGTTTTATTAAATCAATTGACAATTATGATGATTAAAATATTTATCAATAAAGTAGTATCAAATTTATTTTAATTCTTTCTTTATCGAAAACATTATAATTATTGAATAGAATTTTCATTCTATAAGTAAATTGATTATAATTCACAATTACAAAAAACCATTATATCTAATTCAATACTAAAATCAGAACAATTATTTATGAAAATTAAGATCGTAATTTTATTATTATTTGAGGAAATTTTAATTGATAAATTAATATTTTGAAAGGCAAAAATTAAGGATTCTTAAAAAATAAATGGAATAAAAAATTAAAGTTATTGTTGATTTTTTGAAACAAGAATAAAATTGATATAATTGAAATGTTAAAATGGCATAGAGATAATAAGATTTGAATCAATTTAAATAGGATAAAGATGCTTTCTGTTATGATTGATTTTTTTCATATGTAAAGAGTTTAAATGGTATTCATAATTGAAACATAAATCATGAATTCATTAAAATATTTTAGATTTTATATCTTGAAACTATTAAAGCTTAAACATTTTTTTTTATTCTTTTTTTGTATTATGTTATTATCTTAAAGAAAATGATCTGTTTTAATTAAAGCTCTGTTTTTTAGGTTCTGTTTTCATTCTTTATAAGTATATTTTTTCAATTTGTTCTTTTGCCTGGGAAGCATATTAATATTATAATACTTTATCTAATGGAGTTTAGGGTCTATGGATAATAAGAGTGGTTGTTTATACTTATTTTTGATTCCATGAGTGATTAGTGATTTATTCGAGTTTTAAATTCTATGATTTCTTCTTATAGATGATTAGATTTCATTGGCAGATTCTTAGGTAGCAAATTAAATTTAAAGAGGATCACGTTTAATTTATATTCCATATGTAAAATTAGCATTTGGAAGTGTCCTTGTATTAGGTTTTGGTTTTCCAATATCATCTTTAAGTAACAAAATGTTTTTGGTTTTTGGTATTAAAATAGGTAAAACAGTTGACATAATTAATATAATGTATAAAATGATTTAAGTTAGGATTAGATCATAAATGTACTCTTTTTTATAAAGTGTCTTGTTGAATAGAATCTTCTTCTTTGACTTCAGTTTCGAACTCTTCATCGAATATTTTCCATAGATTAGAGATACTCATTTCTTTTTAAAATTTATTCTAAAGAATAGAATATATATATAATACTTTTTCAAGACCAATTAGAAATGTAGCAATTTAAGTAGGAGTCAGTATTCCTCTGAGTTCATCTATAAAATTTTCCAATTAATAAGTTTTAGAATAGAGATTTTCTTTAACATTTTAGAATTATTTGATTAATCTATATAAATATAATGAATTACTATTCTAGTTTATCTTTATCAGATTGAATTCGTTTGTATTATTTTTTTAAGGATTTATTTTAAATTTCAGTGAGATTGATTTCTTTAGATAGATTAGTAAACCAAGTAGGTTCTTAATTATCTGAAGTAGCTGCCCATAACATATATCTAACATGAATAGGGAAACAAATTTCCATAATTTATTGAAAGAAATAGTTAGAAGCATTAATTCTTTCTTTTCCTCCTCCACCAACTCTAAATCTCATAGAATCCAATAGAAGATTAATTTCATTATTATCTGAATGATTTTTTATAGCATTTTCAAGTTTTTCAAATAATTGTTATCTACCTAAAAAAAAGTTTTATAACTAAGTTAATTTAGAGTATATACTTATGGATTTGAACCTAAATATTGCTAACAACTATTTTATCCTTTAATGATTCTTTTGCATTTTTCTAGTTCTTCATTTAGAGAATTAACTCTAGTTTCTAATAATTCAATATAGATCTTCTTTCTTTTTCTTGAATTTCTAGCACATTCTCTATTACGAATTAATTTTGCTTAGGCTGAATCTTCAGTATAAGTTGAAGCTTTTCTTTCGTATTTAGGAGTAACAGTTGATTTAGTCTCTTAAATTAAAGATGTAATCTTATTTATATATGTATTCTTAAGGTTGTTTTTGTTATTGAGTAATGTTTCATCAATTTTCTTTTTTTTCTATTGTTTTTTTCTTAGATTCTATGGAGGTAATTAATTGGCTAACATAAATTCTTATTATTATTAAGGTTGGCCTTCATTTTCTGATAAAGGATAATGGATGTTTGAATTACTATTAACATGAGGAAAATTGTTTCTTTTTATAAGATTTAAGAATATACTATGGTTAATCCATCAAAAAGTTAACGAAAAGATCATCACCAACTAGTTCAAAATGATTATTATACATAAATATTTAATATCATCATCAAAGTTAATTAATTCTAAAATACTATCTCACATTCCTATTACCTTTCTCAATTTCTTACTAATTTCATAATTTAAAGTATAATTGCTTCTCTTTTAAATAGACACATATTTATTTTGACGTAATACTATTTTCATATTATTTTATGGTAAATAAGTCATAAAATTGCATCCTCTATCTAAATGGATTTGAATGAAATCCATCAATATTGGATTCTATATAAATAATATATTATGTATACTAAATCATTTTAGAATAATTAGATTAAAGATTAACCATTTAATTGAGAAGTGCTGGTTCTTTTTGATTTCTATTTATGAAAGGTTTTATCTTCATAACTCATTTAAGAGAATGATCTAACCATTTATTTTTTATTGACTTGAATTTATGAAATGTCTAATACATTCTATGATTACGATCTTGATCTTTATTATAGTAATTATTAAGAAATAGATCTACTAAGTTAACTTCCTTAAGATTTTAATAAATCACCTTTAGGTTTTACTTACTTTTAAATTATTCTGAAATGATGTTCTTCTGATTTGTTTTCTACCTATTAAGGTGCTATTATTTCAGATGAAGCTAATGATTAAATTTCATCACTATATTCAGGAATAGGATGAATAAATGGTTATCTATTTTTCCTATAATGTTCTTCAGAATCTATTGTCTTTTTATGATTCGATTGTAGAGCAATAATTGGATCAGGAGACAATAAAGAATGTTTCATCTTAAACTCACCTGAAAAAGATGATGATTATGGATCAATCAAATAATTCTCTGATTGTTCTTCTAAATTATTTAAATCATTGTTCTCCTAAAACTCTTAAGCTCTCATATGATTTAAATATTAATTTATTAACACATTCTGATATCGTAATCTCTTTCTCTAAACTAATTCAAAATCATATACATTTTATTACTTTTACTTCTTTACATCCTTACTGGATAGAGGAATTTACTCAATATTATATCTCTATCTGGCTTATAATGAAGATATTGACATTCTTATATTAAATGATTATGATCTTAACAACATAAACATTTCCTTCCTATTATATCATATCTTTATTAAAATATTATTTAGTCTTTTATCATCTAAGCTGTTTCCTCTAAATTTATCATTATTTTTACCAAATCTTAATTTATACTACTAACTATATTCAAATACGCAACTCTCTTTATTTTATATAATCTTGAATATCCCAAACTTATTGCTCTAAAACTTCTAGGCAATCCTGTAAAAAAACTTATCTCTCCAAATTAAGAATTCTCATGATAAATCTATAATTCATTCTTTCCGTACATTATCATCACCTTCCCTTATGTTATAAAATATATTGATTAATCATCCAATTCATCTTTATTATAAATCTATTCATTTGGACTATAATCTACCTCCTCCATATTACATACCAAATTCTTTATTGTTTATACTGTAAATTTATTAAATATCTTAAAATTTTTAAGAATACTTCCTTATATCTACAATTTCAATTCCTAAGCTAAATTTGGTTTCAATTTTTAACCAAAAAATATATGAAAATCTTACATCTTTATTTTCTCATCTTATTTCATTATTGTTTTATAATAAGAAATTACTCTATTCGAAATCAAACTTGAAACATTTAACTATTTCAAATATCCATGTAAATCGAATAATTCCTTTTTCTTTTTTATTATCTCTTAATTTATCAAACAATAACTTATTATCTATTATAATATGTAAATCTTAACTATAAATGATACTGTTTCATAAAGTATATTTAATAGTTAATAGATTTCTTCTTCTTAAAATCTAATTAAAGAATTGCTTAAAAAAATATCCAAACTTAAACCAAACCTAAACAGATAATGATTCTCCTCTGAATAAAATATTTATTGAGTAAAAAAGTGGCATATAAATATTACCAAAAATAATAATTCTGTAAATTTTACAAAACAGTAGTTTGTGCTTATAAATTTCAAATGCAACTTTGATAATGATATTATATATAAGATTAAACTCTTTGCTATCTCAATTTCTATTCTATCTGGAATCTCTAAAATATGAGATAATATTGTTCCCACTCTAATGAAATCTACAATGAATCCAGTTTATAGATAATTTTTTATAATTTCGTATCTATCTCTTCTCAATCTACCTTCAAAATAAAATGGCTAAATAAACTTAATCCCCATCTCTAATGTAAAAATGCAAAAGTTCAACTTCATTATCTAATCCTTATTTATTTCAATATCAAAAGGTAGTAATAAAATTAATAAAAAATTTATTAGATATAACAATACCTCCCAAATTATTTTGATTTTTAGTTTCAATATTGTAACCTTTGAATTCTATTAACCTGCATAATTTCCTTTGTAGGCAGAACGTAATAAATAATCTATATACAATGATTTTGGAAATATTGAGCTTAGATTAGCACTTTTCTTTAAATTTTTTATGAATCTAATAACTAACTACTATATTTTGATCAATGAAAAGAGAGATTATTTAGTTTTCTGATTTTCCTATAATAGAATACAAATAAATAAACATTTCTTTTAAATTGTGCCTTCGAGATGTGAGGTGCTGATGATAATCTAAACTACTTTTCAAACTCATTTTCAGATTCTCTTAAAGAGGAAATATCTTATGGTTATTCTGGATGAACAATTTCAACATTAGACATTAGAAAGTTTCTAGCTGTGTTACACAATGGTGATCCAATTTCAATCATATAATTAATTACAAATTAGGGCAAATATTATAATCTTTTGGTAATGAATATTTAAATGATCATTGAAATCTTCTCTTTGATATATGAGGAGTAATGTTGAAAATGGCAATATTTGTTTCTTCATCTGCCAATTGATCTAAATCATCAAAATCTCTATAATCATTATCTAAATCTTATAATGCCTATTATCGTTCTGCTTTAGTTGATGCTTATTTAAAGAAATTCTTTTAATTCTAATTGTTTTTTTCAATTGAAAAATATGATTATTCTCTTTTTTCCTTAGCAAATTTTCTAAAATTCTCTTTTTAACTCATTTGATAATTGTTAATTTAACTTGTACCAAAACTTGAAACATTTTAACTAAATCTCTAAATGATAAAATGTTTATATTTACTCTGCTTTATTTATTTTTTTCAGGAGAAAGTTATTATTAATCATTTTCTTATACAGGTACATTAAGAAATGAACTTCCTCTCTATTCAGGTCTTTCATCATAACTTTTCTTAATTTCTAATTCAGTTTATTTTTCTTATACAATTAGATTCAAGTACCTAACTTCTATTTTAATAAATTAGCTATGGCTCTTTACTTTCTTTTTTTGAGCTCTGGTAAACGCTCCCATTCGAAATCTAATGGAACATGGTTCAATGAGGAAGATACATCTATTTGATATTATTTCTAAAATTGATCTTTTAGAAACTAATAATCTGGTTCTCCTTAAAAATCAAGGCCACGTGCATAGATGAAAAGATTCAAGAAACACTTATATGATGAATATGACGTAAAACTTTCGGCAATCCTTCACATAATTTGTCTAAAGTGATTTATTGTTTAAATTCTTTAATTTTTTAATACTTCTCTGATTTTGTATTAGTATTTAGATTCATCCAAGGAAGGCGACCTTTTGCTAAATAGACTAAAACATATCCCAAACTCTCTATATCATCTCTTCTTGATTATTCCTTTCCTTTAAAATAGAATTGGTTATTAACCTAAATGTGCTGTTAAACTAGCATATCTAGCTGTTCCTATTATTCCCTTTTTATCACTTTATGCTATATGATTACCTTATGAATCCTTATAGTATTTAGCTAAACCGAAATCAATTAAATATATCTAATCGATATCATCATAACCTATACACATATTATCAGGTTTTAAATCACGATGTAATAAATTTTTTGAATGCAGCATTTTTAATCTATCTATTAGAATTATCCCAATTCTTAACACTGTCTATATACTAAATTTATAATTGCATCTTTTTAATAGTTATTCCAAGTTGTATCCCAAATATGTTTACATGAAGTAATTATAATATTCATCTCTTCCATAAAATACAATCTAAGGAAATCCTAACTATATGATTTTATTATTTACCTTCAAAATCTTGTACTTCTATTAATACTTTTATTTCTCTTACTAGCAAACTCATTCCACTTGAATTCTCATCTCTCTTTTCAAATTTCGTTGCAAAAATATCACCACTCTCCATATTCTCGGTTTTATAAATCATTCCAAAGCTCCCTTATCCAACCTTATCTATCAATCGAAATTTTGTTGCCACTATTGAACCACTTGATAATTTATTATTATTCTCTCCTGTATCTTTCTTAGTTGATTTATGAGTTGTTAACATTTGAGATTAATTCATAATAATAATTAATTAATATTTATCCAAACTATTTAAACAAAATAATTATGAAAATGTTTTTAAATCTCAAAATTTAATTATTTAGAGCTCTTTTATTTCAAAATTTATACCTACTCTTAATTTATTCATCAAGTGATAGACACTCTCAAAATTGTTAACATATAAATATTATTTCAAACCTATAAACTATATGTATATAAATAAATTTCATCTTTTATTGCTTCATAACCAATTAAAGTTTTTTATTTATTTAAAAACATCCAAATCACAAAAATATCTTTATTTAACTTTTACCTTTATTAAAAAAACTCAATAATGGTATGGAGTTAATTTTAATCGAATTTTTATCTTAAGAAAACAATTATGAGAGTTAAAGAAAATTTTGGAAATTACACAAAAAAATTTAGATTAAAAAATTATTATTAAAAAACATTAAATAAAATCCTTTATATCATATCAAAAAAGTTTCCTGAATAATAGAATTAATGGAAAAAAAGAAATTATTATTAATAATTCAAAAGCTAATCAACTCATTTATAAAATTTTTTATGATGCAAATTATTGTTTAATTGTATCATAAAATCTACTTAATATTCCATGATAGATAAAATAAAATTTGATATAATATTTTTCAATATAGTTTTTGAGATATGAATTAATAATAAAGAATCAGTTTAAATTTTATATTAATTATTGAAAATGAAGAAAATGATAAAAGTTATTAAAAATCATTTAAAACAAATAGAAATTATAATGACAAATGAATCAATTTTTTTTGTTAGCAGTTTATAATGAAAGTGCATTCAGATATGCTTAACTCCTGGGTGATTCATTGGTTCGATTGAGGGTTAAAACTTTTGTAAAGTTAGTTGATTTATCTTTTTATTTGGTAAATGTGGAGTTCTTAGATGTAGTTAGAGCACTAATTAATTATTTTTAAAGAAGTTACTGATAAAATTTATCATTTTTTTCATATTCTTTTTAATTTTTATTTAAGTCTGTATTTAATTAATTTATTAAGTTATTGTAAATTTCTCTAGCTGAGTCGACTTTCTCTTTTTTACTTTCTTAACAATAAGGAGTTTCATATAAAATATTTCTATAAGAATGATAACATATAATTACTCTAATTTTGAAGCAATTTAGATGATTTTATTAGTTTAAAGTTCCAAGTTCTTAGCTGTTTAATTTTGTATACCCATAGAAACAGCTTATTCAAAGAGTTGATTTTTTTCTTATTTTAATTAAAAAATATGATCTTTATATTCTTTTTTAAGATAGATGAGTTCTTTTTCATTTTCTTTTGTAAAGGCTTAAAGCATAGAAGAGTAAGATTATTCAATTTCAATATTTTTTTAAGTCTGTAAATGAAATAAGGTTTCCTGAAGTCCTAAAATGTCTTATTTGAGTTAATTGTTTTCATGTTAGAAGGAGTGAATTAGATTGACAATATTGTTTTACTCTATGATTTTCTTTTTTAATAAATTGTTTTAATGTTAGAGTACTTCAACTTAGAGTTAAAGTTTTTGATTGGAAATGTTTAGTTGATGGTTTAAGAGTGTTAAATTATCTTGAATATTCATTGATTAAGATATTATTAAATATAATTTTAGATCATAGGTCTGAATATAGAAATAAAATAAGTAAATAATATATATTAATAGCAATTTCAGAATAAAAAATATTCATTTTTTTGATTAATCCATTGATCCCAACAATTTGAGGTTATACATGATACTAATTATTTGATTTTAGAGGAATCAACTCCTTAAATAAATAGACAATTTCCAAAAATAGTTCCAACAGGGTTGTTAGAGAAATCAGAATCTAAACATTTAACAATAACACTATCCGTTTTAACCTAATAATAAAATTAAGAGAGATTACTCTGAGACTATCTAATAATTCAGCTTTGCAATAATCACAATCAATTGTAAGAATGGATGTGATAAAAGTGATTAAAATAATCTATTTTAACATAATTTTTCTAAAAATATAATAAATAATCATTTTTTGTTATTTTATTAATCTACAGATAGAAAAAGTATTTTAGGATTATGATTCTTAGCAATCATTTAAATAGTATCAAAATATCTAATTTACATGGCAGCTCTTGAATCTAACATATCTGCAGCTTCTCGCATAAGTTTAGCAGCAGAAACATCACTCTATTTAAAATAAATGAATAAATGTATACTTATGCAGAAATTATTTTGGATTAAGCAAGTCTTTATGCTTTTGGAGCATTAGACAATGAATTTTACAATTCCTCATTCATTAACATATCCTTAATAAAAATATGTTCCAGATAGATACCTAAATATAATTAAATAATACCCCATTCAGAAACAACATCGAAAACAAAAGTTTCTATTTCATCTGCAATTTTTTATCGGTTTTCAATAATTTCCTATAAGTTATGTTCTCCACATATAGTACGTAAAGTCTATTAGAAAAAATAAGAATGATATATTACAGCATAAGTGATTTCTTTAACTGCTTCAACAATCATTTTAACTCTATAAGCAGATTTCATTACATCTACAACTCGATAGTATACAATAGTATCAATATTAACAGTGATATTATCTTTGGTTAAGACAAGTTATCTTTCTAAATCAATAATACTAAAATATATAGATAATTATACAAAGTTTTAGTACTAACAGGTATAACTCTATCTGTAAATCTATAAATTATTATATAAAACGTACGGATTAATTTCATGTAGTCCAGGTTCTAAGGTTTTTTGATATTTTCCAAATTTTTAAAGTAAACCTTTTTAACCTTAAGTAACTAAGAAATAAGGGTAAGGACAACAACAAAAGCAACATGGAATCCAAGCTCTAAGTGTTCCAAAGCATGATCCACAACAATTTAAGTTACGTTCATAACATGTCATTTACTAATTTTCATTTTCTTCTCTTTTATAGAATTATGTTTATATTTACACAATGTCTTCAAATTTAGATCTTTCTTTTCTAGATTATCTTTTTTTGATAATGTCCATTTCTTTTTCATATGAGACGGATTCAGTTCGCATGATTAGAAATATAGAAAAATAATTTAAAAAAATATAGAATAAATTCAATAGTATTGATTTTGATTAATAGTATAAATTTTTGGTATAATGAAATTTTGAATATCAGTCTCGATTATTTAATTATCTTAAAGTAGTTTTTTGATCAATTATATTTATAAATCTTAAGAATTTTAAGACTAAAATAAATAAGAGAGAGATATTTGATTGTTTTATTTATCAATCCAATAACTACTAAATTATATTTATTTTAGCCATTTTAGAATTCATCATACTTTTAACAACTAAATTTATTTAGATATTTACTTTAAATAAATTTAATTATTAATTGCTATAATTACATATTAACAAGATAATCTTAATAAGCTCGATTAAAATTTCAATAAAATGTTTCTAATTTCAATTAAAAATTTTAATTTCTCCTAAAATTTATAAATTAACTTTAAGTTCTTCATTGATTTCATGCAATTTTATTACTTTAGAATATATTTGACTTATAACTATATTTAATAAATTCATAATATTCTTTGTCATTTTAAGCATTAAAATAATGAAGTTTTGATTCTACTCCAATTAATTTTAATTTTGAATATAATGATATTAATATACACTTAATTAATAAGTTGATTATTAAGATGTCATAAATTCTAAACAAATATACCTTTCAATGATAATCTTATAATAGGATTTTTTATAAAAACAACCTGAATTGCTCTTTGTTTCGTTAAAAAATCTCTTTTAATTATTAGTTTCATTAAATAGATTATATTTTAAGTAAGGCCTTCAGATAAATATTGATTATGAATATTCACTATTTCTTTTATAAACTATTCAGCAATTACAAATAAAAAAAATTACTCTTAATCTTAAAACCAATTTTATAGGTTAAGATTTTTCTTAATTATATTTCTCCAAGAGTTTTCAAAATATATTTAAAAGTATTCCTTAATTTAATATATTTATTAATCATAAATTTTATCTTTATATTCTTTATAAAAGTATTCTGATTATAAAAATCTTGTTAAATTTTTCATTAATAATTTATATTTATAAAACCAAATCATTTTTTCTTTGCATCTTTTTAAATTTCTTCCCATTTTTTTGTCATCTCTAATAATTCTTAACTCTTTGCATTCTTCGAAAGATAAGGTAATTTAATTTAAGAATCTGTCATTCCTTTATCATCTTATCCACCTTTTCCATGAGTTCCTGGTTTTTACCATTTACTACTCTTCTTTACTTATGGACTTTCTGGTAATCCTTACTTCTTTTTAATTTATGATAAGTCTAATCTATTTATAATTATTTCTACCAACTGATTAATGTTTTGGTCTTGTCTCTTCTATTATATCATCACCCTCTATTGATCTCAATTTACCTGCAAATAAATCTTTATTCTATGGAATATCTAAATATGCTAAACATGCTGCTAATGTAAAACTAGTTGTTTTATTCATATTCTCTTCCAAAATTTCTACATATTTATGTTTTATCTTTGGTTTCTTATTCTATTTCTCTTTATAAATTATTAATTATTTTAAATTATCATCCAATTTCTTACCACTCTATATTGAATTAAAATATTCCTATCCCATTATTGCTATTTTTAATAACAAATATTCAAATTCAAAATATGTTAAACCTATCTCATCCTAATATTTTAAGTTCTTTTAAACTGCTTCTCTATGACCTACATAATTCTTTTATTTCAATGTATTCGTAAACACCTTTATCAATTATTCCTCATTAAATAATGAAGATAAATTAAAAGCTTTTGCAAAATCTAACCATCCCTATTATACAATCTTTTTCCCACTATAATTCCAAGCATCAGAGTATTTCAAATAATGATGAAATGCCTTATGTATATTATTATTATTTATACCACACTACCAGATGATCGAAAATGTTTAAATTCTGCCTAAACTTTAGGATCTTTATAAAAATTCTAAAATTTCTCATTTAATTGTTCTTTCTTCTCTAAAGATGTCCTATAATGAACAGCCATCTCAGCTGTTCTTGCTTTAAATCTTTATTCAGCTTTATCTTCCTTTGTTAATTTCTTCTCTGGGGATTATACTCCTTATTTTTATTATTATTAGGATTATTATTATTAGGGGGGTTATTATTAGGGTTATTATTTATTATCTTATTATTTTTATTTACCATCTGGAACTTATTATTTTTATTATGATTATTATTATTATTATGATTATAATTATTATTTATTATCTTATTATTTTTATTATTATTTATTATCTTATTATTATTTTTATTATTTATTATCTTATTATTATTTTTATTATTATTATTATTATTATTATTTATCACCTTATTTTTTAGGAGAATCTTTTCTTTCTTCTTATTATGTCATAACAGTTTTAATAATTACTTCTGATTAATTTTTTCTGTATTCTTTTTTAAGATTATTCATATAATCAATATGTTTTGGTTTTTAATCTCTTAATTATTCTCCAAGAACTTATGATTCACTAAATCTTATTTCTTCTTTTTTTTCTTTAAATTATTAAATTCTTTCGAATTGTTTATCTAAATAATCTTTTCTTTTTTGCCATTTAATATCCTTTAATTCTTTTTTTAAAGCTTCTTCTTACTTTGAAACAATCTTTTCAACAATACTTTTATTAATAATTTTTTCTTCTGATAATTAAGATAAATCTAAAGACTTATTCATAATTTCTTATTTTTCAATAGGTAATAGAGTGAGAGAATTCTTTAATAATTCTTGTTTTTCAATCAATGGATCAATTTTAAGATCTGAATGAACTCCTTTAGCTGCAATAGGTTTAACTTCATAAATGAGATTAATTTTAAATGTAGGTTCTACAATATTGGTTCTATAATAAAATTTAAATTATAATTACTTAAATTTAGATTGAATAAGTTCATTAACAATTTCAAAACAAATAAGATAAGATTTATTTAGATTTTTCATAACATCTCTCATTTAATAATGTAAAGAAACTCTTTCAATTTATACTTTTTTTAATCTGGTTTCAGTAGGAACATCAATATTTGGATTTTAAAGTAATTAAGCATTCCATTTTTAAATAGTATTTTTATCAGCTACAGTAGTAACTCCATCTGGATCATCAAAAATGAGATGATTTTCATTCTTTCTTCTTGAAACAAATGAAAAATATTTAAAAAATTCAACTAATACATGTCCAGCTGGCATTTTTCTAAAATCTTTTGGTGGTCTACCAAAAATAACAATAGCAAATTAGATTAAGAATTTTTTGAAATTTTCAAAATCTAATTTATAATTAACAGTTCTAGAAGTAGTAGCAGATAAAGAAGATTACTTTTCAGTTTAATTATCTTATGGTAATTATCTAATTTAGGAACTTAAACTAAATAAATTAAATTTATGATTAACAGTTGCAATAAGATTAATAATTTCTTCATATGTACTGAAATTGAAAATATCATAATCTTAAAGTATCTTAACTATATCAGAAGATCTCAATTCTAATTAACTTTGATCTAAACTTCTAAGTCTATTTTTAGCAGCCTCTTAAGGAGTAGATGCATATCTATTAAACAAGTATCTAAAAGTCTTAGAGAAATGTTTAATAGCTATATTCATAGATTCTCTATCAACATCTTCTTCTAATGAAAAATCTATTAAGACAACATCTAAAGGTTTATATGCTAATTCTCCTTCCTCATATACACATTAGAATTCATCAAAATCATAATTCCTTTTCTTCTTTTTTTTTATTTGTTGTTGATTCTTACTTTCATTCTTTTCTTCTAATAATAATGACTTGACTAAATCTTCTTCTTTTTCAAATAACTTTTTATTTTTTTAAAGATATTGATCTTCCAAAGCTTATGATTAACTACCTTCCATTTATTACATTTTTTTTTCGAGAAATAATTGAGATGTCATTTACTAATCTTTTGTTATATATTCATCAACAATTGTATTTGGATCACCTAGCATTTGTAATAATTAAATAATTCCTTTATTATCTCTATTTTCAATGTTTCTTAATTCTAAATGTGCTCCAACTAATAATGGTTTGAGCATATTATTCATTGAAAAACATCTTAATTGAATAATGTATTTAAATAACTATATAATTTATGCTCTTCTTTAAGAGTTAACAACTGAATCATCTTAATAATTAGTAATTGTTGTAGTAGTAGTAGTTTTTTTAGATCTCACAGAATTAACATATAAATTTAAACAAGTTTAGGTCATTCTATTCATATATTCTTGGAATTCTGAGAGTTCTATAAATTTTTAAATGATTTATTATATAGTAGGGAATAAGGCACTTTAAAATAATACACTACTATTATAGATTCTAATTAATAATTCTAACATTGTAATGGCTGATTATACTTTTAAATTTTAATGTGCACTTAACACATAATATATATCACAATCAGGCATATTTAAATTTTAATTTTTAATTAAACCATCAATTAATAATTCAATAGGAATACTTGGATATTTTTAAATAATGTAAGTGAATTATCTTACAATATATTCATTATTTTAGCTTTCAATAAGAATAGAAATTAACTTCTTATAAACTGATACAGCAGTAACAACTTTCTTTTAAGCCAAACCATCCAATAATTTGAATGCTTATGTGATAGAATATGATTTCAAAATAGTAGAATTATCTTTGGCAGTTCTTTGAAGCATTGCTAATATTGATTATTAATATTGCATATTCTATTCTAAAAATGTATTATAATGAATCCAAGCATTACATAGAAATTGGATTGCGACATTCTTTTCATCTCTAGTACTTTGATTATCACTTAATCTTATAGCAATCTAAATTTGTTATTCTAAATTGTAATTTATAAGCTAATCAATAATATTTTTAATATACATCACAATTTAAATATGGTATTAAAGCTCCATAAAATTCAATATATGACTTTGGATTCTCAAAATATCTCTATTATCCAAATACTTAATTGTAATCATATTATGCAATCTAAGATAAAGCTGTTGCTAAATGTTCAGCCAATTATGGTTATCTTTAGAGTGTAATAATTAAAGTAGATAATCCAGAATCTAAAATGATAATATAAATATTATTAAATACTTAATAACCATTAAAACATATGAAATAGTAAGTCATATTAAGATAAATCATATGCTAATTTACCAAGTAATCTTAATCCCCAATGTACTACTTCTGAATCTTTAGAAAACATTGACAGTTTAAGAAATGAAACAAAGAATCCTATTTAATGTTCCTCTTCTTTTAATAATTCTATCAATCTAGGCATATTATTATATATTTCTTATAGAAGTGTTACTAATTAAAAATACATCCCTTTCACTCCCTTAATAAAGACATGTGTAAGTAATTTAAAATTGTTATTTAGTAACTATTATGATTGTTTTGGTTTCAATATAAGGTTTTAACTTAATGCTACAATTACGAATTCGAGTACAGTCTCACAAGAACTTAGAGATTTTGCAGAATTAAGAGTTTCAATATCAAAAGTCTTCTTTTGATTTTCTATCTTAGATGTATTATTCTCTTTTACGAATTTAGATTAAACATCTTTCAATACTTCCACAATCATCTCTAAATCACCATCAATGATTAATTTCTTTATTTCACTATCCAATTCAACTTTTATTTAATGTAATCGTTCTGTGATTATATTCCAATTATACAATCTTGCAGTTGGATTTGTTTGTGTTTTTATTTATTAATTATATACACCTGATAATTTATCTAAGAGTTCTGATATCTTGAAACCGTTGTAAAAGCCTGATGTACTTTCTGAATCTAATTCCATTCTTCCATTCTATTTTGGAATCCCATTCTATATTATATTCAATGATTTCAACCATTTAAACATCTCTTGACTGATTTGCATTTTGTGAACAACTTTAATTTTATATTATTAATAATCATATTTATTTTTCATTACTCAATTAATTCAATTTTGTACTCATTGGTATTAATCTCTCACTTAATTAATTCAATGTAATCTTTATTAAAAATGATAAAACTGTCAATGTATCATGTATACACATTTATTATCTATCATGATTACATGCAAATATTAGTAAACTTATAAAATATTGAAATGTCGCCATTGCATTAAATATCAAGTATAATTTCAATATACCATACGATTAACTTGGAATCTCACATTTATATTATCAAATACCCATATTGATTCAAATAAATTTGACATTATTATCGTAAATGGATAAGGTAATAAAATCAATTATAAATCCAAAATATCTTCTTTCTCATCAACCCAATTATACTTCCCTATTATCAAACTTAGAATACTTTGTAATAAAAACTAATTATATAATAATATCTACATTGTCCAATAATATTAGTATACAAATCATTATAATTAATGTATACTTATCCAAAAATGTTCGTTTATGAGAAAATGATTGGAATCTTATATAATCGAATATTCTAATGATCAAATGATATGTTTTAGAAAAAGAGTTTGCTCTTTAACTTTATTTCTTAGTTATCTATTTAAACTGATGTTTAGTATGTCCCATCTATTAATGATCCTTATCACTACTTTTAGATAAAAATTATTCTCTCAATTAATCTACATCAATCGAATCATCCTCATCATATTCATATTCAAAATGTCTAATTGAAAAATCCTCATAATCATTAAAACTAAAATTCTGATTTTTCAATTACTAATCTATATCTGCAGGATCTTACTCTGTATTGAAAATAAATACACCAAATTTTACATCTTACAATTTCTAAAATATGATATTCTTATGAAGATCTTTCATAAAATCATTGAACTATTTCTCTGATTTCATTTCTATCAATGTTATTGTTGATGATTGATGTTAAGAATCAAATGGAAATTAAGCAACCAATAATTATAATTTCACATTATGATTATTAAAAAATAGATTATTCCATTTCTCCAATAAATCAAATAATCTTTTGAAGTTTGATATAAAACTCTTATCTAATGCTCCAAAATCCAAAGTCATAGCTACTTTATTGAATTTCTTTAAGAATCTTCTGATTTCTTTTGAATTCTCTTCTCTCTCATCTTTACTAACCAAATTAGTCAAAATATTTTGCCTGTTTTATATAGAATTCTTTGTCTAATTTACAGCAAAAAAAAGAGAAACCAAAAATTAATCTGATTCACATAAATAAAATGGTCTCAAATAATTACCTTCTCCAGATAAATATATAATAAAAGGACAAGTAAGATAAATGTATTTTAAATCACAATTCTTATAATTAAAGATATCAATATACAAAAGAGTGTAATCTGCACTTTTAGTCATTTTAAATCTACCATAAGTTTGATCTGATGCTTATTTCCAAAATTTTGGAATTTGATTTTTATTCAACAAAGCAGCTAATAATTTATATTTATCTTTTTTGATTTTAGTTTACCATCCCCAATATAAAGGGTAATATAAGATGGCTAAAATGTTTAAGATGATATATTTAGTTTTACTCCAAGCAGCAATTGAATTGAAATTTTTTGCAAATTGTTCATATTCATCTTTATTAACAGCTTTGTCAATTTCAACAGGTGGTTCAGAATGTAAAAACCATGGATTAAGAAAAGTATTATTACCAATGACAGGTATTCTATGTGCATGATACATTAAATCACCTAAGACAAACTAATCAGTTTCTTATAAGCTTTCAGTGATAATTTTATCTGCAATAATTTCTTTGGTAGCATTTTCAAAATTAAAGTTTTTTTCAGTAGTTGAATCTTTCTTTTTATATTATCTTCTTAAAATATAACCAATAATAATTAAAATAATAAAAACAACTAATTAAATTCCAGTATTTCTTAGAATATTAATATCTTCAACACAACATTCTGAAGTTTAACACCTTGGTTATTGATTACAAAATGTATTAGCAGAATCATCAAATTTTCCCTAAAATAAATAAAATATAATAGTATATACATATGTATATGGACATGGTACACATTATGAACTCCACCAAATGGAATAGGTTTAATTTTATTGACATGGTACGCATGATAGTTTAAGAACTTTATAACCAGGTGGACATAATGGTTCTATTAAACTTCCATTTTATCCAAGTAAATCTGGATTAAGTTTGTTATCTCTTTTACCAGGAGTATTAGTTATATATCCTAGAAATGTACTATTTGAACAATAAGTAGATAGATCAATAGATTAATATTAATTTAAAGGACTTGTTAAACATTTATATTGAAGCACTCCTCCTCCACCTTCACCTACTAAATTATTTTAATCACTATCTCCACCACTTATTTAAATAGATGATAAATTATCACTTATAAATTGAGTTGAATATATTTTAATAGAACCACCAGCACCACCTCCAATACTATAATTAGTTTACTAATCAACAAAACCTTTTTGTCCATTTGCTAATAATTAAGAATTTATCATATTAAGTGATTAATTAGCATATATAAATATTGAACCACCACCAAATCCATATTATAATATGTTTGAAATGGTTTCAAACTATTTTGCTAAATCAAATAAATTATTAGAACTACCACCAGAACCTTAATAAAGATTAGTTAATAAGTAACCATATGGATATAAATTAAACATAAATCTAGTTGAATTTGCTAAGAATTTACAATCATTTAAAATTGAATCTCCAATATTTAATCCTATTCCACCATATCCAGAATTCGAACCACCATTTCCAAAACAATTTTAATTATAATTGATAAATTCAGGACCTCTAGCATTACTATTCATAAATCAACATATTCATGTACCCTTAGTTTATCTAACAGCCAAAATATGATGTATTTAATGAACTATTCTGTAAAATTATAGTACCATTATTTAAAATACCTATCTGACTGCCTATCACTGAAATATTATTCAAACTCAAATACATACAACTACTAAATACAAAAAATGTGTAATTTGACACCTAAATAAAAGGAGTAAATATATTTGGTTATTATAACAAACTAAATTGATTATATAATAAATATTCTTCTACAGATTCGAAATTTAAATTAAATATACTAATTAATCCTGGCAAAATATCTACATTATTAATACATGTAGATGCAATCATCAAAAAAGTACTATCTTTTATTATAACATTATTATTGAATACAAATAACATTTTATAAGATATTACATTTAATCCTTAAATAATTGAATCTTAACTGCTATTCAAATAAAAAGCAAGTAAATAGTTCTTCATATCTATTTAAGAATTAAGAGAAAAAGAGTAATTATTTAATGCTTCAAATATTATATATTTGTTATCTATAAATCCAAATTTCTTTTCATTACTAGTTATATTACCAATTTGTATATTCCATGCATTAATTGTTACATTTTTACAATTTGTGATAAAATTAGCTAAATTCCAATTTACAGATGAATCTACATTTATTTGCACATCATTATCAGAATATATACAATCTAATATCAGATTTTCAGGTGGTTGACAATCTTAATTAAAGTAAAATGGAGTATAATGTCCATCAATTGTTTGATTGTTACAATAATCAATGTCTGTACACTATGAATATTAAAACAATAATATGATTATTAACATATTAAAAATATTATTCATCTTATTTCCCCTCCAGGTACTATCAAACATATTTATGTTCCATTTAATAAAATTGATTCCAATTTACTCTTCTTACCATTATCTAATTCTATCACATTCTCTAAAACCATATCTAATCTATCATTTAATATATATACTAAAAAAATCATCAAAACCACGTAGAGTGCCTTCAAATTCTCTATCATCTTTCATTAGAATCCAAACTCTTGATGAAATTGCCTTATCCAATAATCCTCAACTTTAATTATTATATTACCTAATGGAAGAATAGTTGTCATTATAAAAATTAAAATATATTTATGATTATTGAACAATATGATAATGATGGAGACAAAGAACCTATTATTGATTGTTTGAATCATTTCTAATCTAAACATGGAATACCAGCATCACAAATTAAACTTAATTATTTTGGAGCCACTTTCTCATCAACTAAAACTTAATAAAATTACTTAAGAAAATTGTTTTATCATTATTACATAGAACATAAAAAATTAATCAAAGATAAATCCTTATCACTTGAACATTTTATGGCTATCTCATCTTCATTTATAGATGCTCTTGAAAGCACTAAATTATATTCCTAAATTAGATTACTCATTCTACCTTCTTAAAAAAAGTATCCATAAGGAATCATATTTCATTTTGATATTTAAGATAAATTACCTTATTTTTTATCTGCATCTAATGAAATTGATACATAAGGTTATTAATTAAAAATGAAATTTGGAAATAAAAACTTCCTTGGAATCCATGATTCATTAGCATTTGAATATGATTAAAATTTAAGTACTAGTAAATCTAATTGGTCACTTAGTTGGTCTTATAAAAATTTTTATGATTCTAATTATTCTTTTGCTTATAGATAGGCATAAATGTCATCAATCTAAAATATTGATGAAAATCTAGGTGAATTTAGTTTTGTATATAATAATCAAAATAGTTAATTTAGTATCTCAAATTAATATAGATTTAATTAAATTTAAGATGAAGAATCTTTATTAGGAAGATATCTCTTTAGAAAATATATAAACAATTTTGATTTCCTTCCTACTAAATCCACTATTATTACATTATCTAAACCTTTTTCAACTAAAATTTTTTAAGATTAAGGGATATTAGAAGGATAAAATAATAAATTTAATTGTAGTTTAGGTATTCCTAAATTATCTATGAATCCATTTTTTAAAGTATGGATGTCACATTAATTTTGGATTCCATTATATGAACATAGAAATAGAATTAAACAAATTAAGAAATTAGTTGCTAATTCTTCTATATAATTATCATTTAATTATGGTTTAGCTTTTGGTTAGTCTCATTTAGATTTAAATGATACTTTTTAAAATTTATAATTTAGAGGGTTTAATTAAATGATAGAAATGAGTTAATTTTAAACTAGAAAGTATGATACTTTTGCTAAGTTTGATTTTAAATACAATATTCACAATATTTCAGGAATGAAAGAAAAGAATTTATCATATTAATTATTTTGGTATGGTTCTTTATTAACATTTGGGCATCCAAAATCTCTATTATAAAATTTTAGATCTTCTCTTGGAATAGGTGTATCAATGCCACTTGGAGGAATGTAACTTGAAGCATTAGTGCCTATGTATACATAAAAGAAATAATTTGATAAAGATCCTATATTTTAAATTAGAATAGCTACAGATGATTGATTGATTGATATTTAATATATCTAAAAATAAGTAGATTCAATATAATTATAATATATGATATTTTTATAGTTATAATAAATATGTTTTAAAATAGTTGTTATAAAATATTGGATTATATTAATAAACTAATGTTGATTGATTTAGAATAGAAATAAGCTAATAATTTTTGATTATTTTATTTATTATTACTAATCATGGTTTTGTTAGACCAATAGTTGTAGCTCTTCTGAATGATCTTCTAGAATCAAGAGGAGGTGGTTAATTTCTAAAGCTACCCTAATTTCTTTCAGTTCCTGGTGGAATTCTGAAACTATTTCCTGGTGTAACTTAATAAGCTTAAGTTTCTGGGTTTGGTTAATGGTGTACCATTTAAGGTATCAACTATTATAAATTACCGTACTTATGTCTCCATGAATCATTTTCCTTAAAAATAATCAATTATATTTACATTTAATAAATCTGATGTATTTTTATTCAATCTCTCAATTTCATCATTCAATTAATCAATTGTTACTCTTAACATTTCAATTTCAGCTTAATTAGAATTAGCCTTTCTTTTCCATCTTTCAATTTCTAAATCTACAGTACTGAATCTATTTTCAAGTTCTACTTTATCTTCTATTACTTTTTATAAATCTTAAGATAATCTCTAGAATTTTCCTTTCCATTCTTCTATTACTTTATCTCTTGTATTTAAGGCTAATTCTAAATGTTCAAAATCTAATTTTTAATTGTCCAATAATTTAGATTATAATTAATGATTTTATTTTGATAATTATTCATTTTCAGCATTTTTAGAATTTAATAATTCATTTACATAATTTAATTAATTTGTTAATTTTTCTTTTTCTGCTTATTAATCTATCCATTATTAATCATCTCTTTTAATATCTTTTACTTAATGTTCACTTTATCTTAATAACTATTTGATTTCTGTAATTTCATTATCTTTTTATTTTAATATTTATTCTAATTAATCTAAATCATCCTTCAATTGATTTTCATAATTACCTCCATTATTAATTATTGATTTCAATTCATCTATTTATTTCTATAATTATATCGATTATAATTTTAATTCTTCATTAGATTTTAATACATTATTCAATTCATCAAATAGTCTTTTATTTTCTACAAAAATAGGTTAAACTTAATCTATTTATTATTAATTTTAATGTTAAATAGCTTTATTTCCTTCTATTTCAATATTTTTATTTTTAACCATCAAAGATAATCTTTCAATTTCACTTGACATCATTGCACATTTATTTTCTAATCTTTCTTAATCTCTTTTTGCAGCATCATATTAATTTTATGCAATTTATAATTTATCTGTTAAATCAGCAATTCTTTATAATTCTATTAATAGATTTTCATTTAATTTTCTGAAATCAGTTTCAATTGCTGATAATCTCTTTATTTCTATATCTCTTTAATCAAGATCTTTATTTAATAATTAATTTGACACAGATAATTCTTTATTTTATACATTTAATTATGTATTCTAATTAATCAAATCATTAATATCATGTTCTTATTATTTTAATATTTAGTCTAATTCTTTTTAATTTCTTAATTATACTTCAACAGCATCATATTTCTTTCTCCATTCTTAATTAAGTTTTGATTTACTATCTTCTAATTCCAAAGCTTTTCTTTACCATAAATCCAATTATCTTTATCTTTCTTCTAAAATCAATTAAAGACTTTCAATCTTTGATTATAATGGACCTAAACTTTAAAGTTTGACTTATTATAATGTACATTTAGCTGTCATTTCATCTTTTATTTCATTTAATTTCTATAATGTTTTCTATAGATCTTCTATCTATTTAGATTATTAATTCACTTTCTCTTATAATTCAGGGAACATCTCCAATTTAAACTTATAATCATTATTCAACTATTCTAAAGAATTTACTTTGATTAATAATCCATTTACTTAATCTTTATAATTATTTGATCTCTCTCTTAATTTTTCAATCTCATTCTTTTATTCTAATCCTAATTGAGTTGAAGAATGAAGACCATTTTCAAGATCTCTTTATTTAAATTCTATTTAATCACTTTGCATCTTTATTTTATCATTTTCTTTTTACTTATTTAAATAAGCAATTTTTAATTATTGATAATCTATTTCTAAAGCTTATAATAATTATAATTCTATCAATAAATCTTATTTTTTTCTGTTTGAATTAGATAAATCTTTAATCAATTAAGCATTTATTTCAATCTATTTTGTTAATTCCTATCTTAATACTTGATTTCCTTATTCTAATTCATGTATTTAATCTTCTAATGTATCATCTATTTTTGATTCTAATTCTACATTCTATTATCTAAGTTTCTCTATTGCATCTGTTTTCTATGCTACTTGAATTATTGGAATTTCAGCCAATTTTAATTATCTTGTTAAATCTAATACTTAAGCTTTTAAAATAGGAATCTATTTATATTGATTTTAAATCTCTTAATAATAAGCATCTGCTCTTTATTTAAATTAATTTCTTTCTTAAACAAGTACATCCAATTAACTTAATTGCAAATGTAATTAAAATACATCACTTCTTGATTTTTCTAATTCTTAACTTTACTATTTTAACTTTTCATTTAAACTTTGTATAATAACATCTTAAGAATCATATTTTTACAACAATACAGTATATTTTTCATTGATATTCATCAATTTAACATTTTCTTATTCTGATTTAAGATACTTTTATTTCCAAGCTTCACTTTCTCCTTTTTTAAGTTAATATTTAGAATTTATTTCATCTATTTAACTTTAATAAGTTTATTATTCAAGTATTTTGTTTCTATAAACAGATTCTAATTATAACTCTACTGCTACTAAATTATTTTTTAATTTCACAATTTATGAATCATCTTGAATTATTTATTTTGTTATTCTTTAAGGAATAGGAAGTGGATCTACTTTTATGTGAGGAATTTCAAACTCATTTTTAAAGTTTTTATTTTATTCATTTAAAATTGATTATCTTTATTAATTAACTTCTAATAATCTTTATAATCTTGTTATTTCAGAACATCCTTAATTATATTTTTGTCTCCATTATTCTGATTCAGTAAGTGTTTATGTCATTTCTTATCTTAATGAAGAATTAGTATTTTAAAGTGCTTTAATTCTTTATTCTAATTTTTTTAATTAATTTATAACAACTTCGGCATCCATTAAATTGGCTTTGAGTTATTTATTTTATTAATCTAAATTTTCATTTTCAGATTTTAATTCTTCAATTAATTTTTTAGCTGATCTTAATTCTGGTTATAATTATTTTAATTAATTATTGGAATTTTCAACATCACCAACTCTTCTCTTTAAAGAGATAATCTCTCTTTATTTAGTTTATATTTAATCTTCAGCAAATGCTAAATTGAATTTAAGTTTATCTAGATTTTAAAGTTCAAGAGTTTTCTAATTCAGAAGATTTAAAGTAAAATCTAAATCTTATTCTTTTTAATTTAAAGTATTTAATAGATTTGCTTTATCAATTTTAAGTAATTCAATTTCTTCATTCAATGAAATAATTTATCGAACATCTCTAGACAACTATATATATATTATAAATAATATTTACATCAGATATTATTTTTTCTTGAGTTTCTAATTTTGATTACAATTAACTTAATTCAAACTTATACCTTTCAATTTCATAATTAGCTCTTTCTAATTCACTTGCCAATTTAACTTTTTCTTAATCAGGATCTGTAGGTGTTATTTTAATTAACTTTTCAACAGTTTTAATAATTGTTGTAGGTTTAGTATTCTATTATTCAACTTTACTTTATAATTCTTTTAATTTATTATCTGATTAATCTAATTATTATTATAATGATGATAATTATTCATTTTTATTAGCAAGAGTCTCTTATAATTTAGTGAGTTCATTATTAAGTAATCCTAATCTATGATCTTTTTCTTAAATAGCGTTTTTCATTTAATTCAATAGATCTTATTATTCTTACAATTATGTTTTAAATTTAGTATAATCTTGATTTGATTATTAGGTAATAACTTAAGATACACTAGTTTCACTCTTTGTAATTTCAATTTTAGAAGATGTTGTCACTTCAGATTTTAGATCAGCAAGTCTTTTTCTTTCAGTTTCTAATTTGATGTTTCTATCTTTGTATACATTCAAATCATTTTATAGATTTGTTATTTTATTTTAAAGATCAAAGTTATCTAATTCGAGTACTTTCTATTGTGACTATTTCAATTCTAATTGCCCATACTTTTCAGTTAACTTTTACTTAATAAATGAAATATTACCTCCTTTAATTCTTTATCTCTCGCTTACAGTTAGTCATATACATTATTATAATCTTATTCTATATCTCTCAATCTTTCTAATAATGATTCATATTCAAGTATCTTAAATTTTGCTACATCTAATTCTTTTGTTCTTGTACGTAACAATAGATTAAGTTATTTATTTTCATCATGTAATATTTAATTTCTCTCTTATAATTAATTGATCTACATATTTATTATTCATATATATTTACTGTCTATTCATATGTTACATACACATCTTATTGCTACTCTAACTTAAAAACCTATTCACGTGAAGCATCAAGTTCAGCTTACAACTCAGTTATTCTTATCTCACAGTAGGCAATATCTGCTGTGTTGGGTATTTTAGCTTTTCTTACATTTTTATAGATTATTTCTTTATATAAATTATAAAACAATACTCTCTCCTTCCATTTCTTATCCCATATATACACTAGGTCTTTCATCTCCTTCAGTCTTTTGTTACATGGTATTCTCTGCCATCCTTATTAAATTTAATAAAAATATCTATTTTCAATTATTTAGATATATATTTCGATCCCTTATATTATATAATTATTCTTATAATCAAATTTATATTATATTCTTTATTATTCTTCTCCAATCATTATAATATAATCATTATATCATTATTAAGCATTCTTTTAAACACTATCAAAAGATTATTCATTTCCTTAAACTCCTTTTAATTCTATTCATCAAGAAATTTAAGTATATTACACTATCTGGTTATAAAACCACACAATTTTACAGAATTCAACATTCATTCAATGAAATTGAGTCATAAATTCTTTAATATCTATTACGTATTTAGAATATTCATCATAAGTTTTAGTATAATATAAAAAAACGAATAATAATTATTTATTGATTTTTTATTATTAACAACTCTTGAACTAAAAATTACAAAATCTTAATATTATTATTATAGTACATTAAGATAGATTATATTAACATGAATCTAATACATATAATATGTTAATAGATGAAAAATTAAATATTATCAATATGTATTAATAATTCTTAGATAAATTAGATGAAAATAGACAGAATGAATTATAAATCATACTATTTAAGGCAAGAATATTTTCAAATTGAAATAGATGCTCCTATTGATATTTGTAGTATCTTTAAAAGAACTAAAATATTTAATTATACCATCCATATTTACCTAAAAATATCTTTTTTATGTAATAATAATTGAGTAATAACAAAAATTTAGAAGAAAATCTTGATTTATTGCAATATATGGATGATTTATAATAAGAATTTTAAGAAACATTATAAATACAATCAACTTATTCTAAAAATAATTAGTTAATTAAATAATTTTTAGAATGAATAAATCAAAATCAGAAGAATTTTAGACTGTTTCAAACACAAACTAAATAAACTATTAATATAAATAGATCTAATGCCATAGCTAATTTATTATAATAATTAAATGATTAAATTGATAAAATAAAACAGAGTTTAATATATTGCTGAAAAGATTATAGAAAAAAACTTCACACAAGAATGAAAAACTAAATAAAGGATGAATTACATTAATTGTCTTTTATTCAAAAATAATTTTTTAATAACTATTTATAAACTTTATCAACCTCTTCCCTTCTTGATCTATATGAATTCTAAGATATTGATCTATAGTTATCTTCCAATTTCCCTTTTTTATTTGGAGTTGTATTAGTAAAATGGGTTCGATAAGAATTTATAGTTTTATATGCAGTTTTATTGTTTCCTATTCTAGTTTTGTTATTTTCTAAAGATGGACCATTTACACAATCACTCAATTAACCATTGATTATTCTAACAATTTAATTGAATTTCTAAAATTAACCCTTAAATTAACTTAATTATGATTCTAACATTGCTATTGATTGTAATGCCTGTTTACATTATTTATCTTTATAATAATTTTCAGATGACTTTTGCTTAAGCAAATTGTTTAATTAATCCTCTTGATATAAATACTTATTACATTCAATTAATGAGCTTAAACTAAAGAAGATTCTAGTTCTTATTCTAATAAAGTTCCTTTTATTTCTTTTTAATCTTAATCATTATTTAATTAAACCACATTTGGTTTCCTATTTCCAACATCATAAGTGTATTATATTAGTTTATCTATATCATTCATCTAATTCAAATAAAATTAATAAATCTAATCTATTATTTATTAAATTGCACACTCATTCCCTTAAATCTCTTTTTTTAATTCTCTTAAGAATCTTAGCATCTATTATACAAATTAATCAACATATTTTAGCTTTGTTTCTCTAAAAGATGGTAAAGTTGAATCATATGATCCTTAAGAAATTATTGTACTTAATTAAGCTTTATTTTATGGAGTCTCACATGGATTAACATTTCCCAATAAATTTAAAAAAACATCCACTTCTTCTTCAATTTCATTCTTTTTTTGAAATGTTTAACCACTGAACTATTATTTATGTAGAAAATCTTCAACTTAAACAAGCAAGTCTTACCTTTCTTTCTTTTTAACTTCCGATGACATTTTAATAATAAAATTAATGAATAAAAAAAGAAAATCAATAACTCAGTATTATATGTGAATACATTCAAATACATTCAATTATCATACTGGTATTGCAATGTTTTCTCTACTTAGCTTGATCTTACATTTTTTTGATAAATCCAGAATAAATTGTATCACTACACAAAATATGATAATAAGAAGTATTGATAACACTGTTGCAATTATTATTCTTTTTGATTAATTATCCTTATTTTAAAGATCTAATTTACTTTAACTAATACCTAAAAAATTATAAAATGATGTTCCTTCTAAATAATCTGCTATTTCTAAAAAGAACACTTGATTTCCTTATACTTTTTTAACTTACTAATCTGCCAATGTATCTTTTGAAATTATTTCTAATGCTTCAATCTATTCATATTCATTTGTTATTGGGAGCTATATACAACTTACCATTACTAATAAATATATCAATACAATCATATAAAATAATAATAAATGTTTTCAAAATATTTAATCCTTCTAATTCAATAAACAAGAATCAAACTAAGAATAAGTTTAAAAGTATAAATTAATCAATAAAATTATTCTTAATCTTAAATATTATTTTTTGTTGTTATTTGTTATATAATTTTAATATTTTATGATCTCTTAAATTATTAGACTGAAACTAAAATTGTTATTTAGATATTATTCCAATCTTTCCAATTATATGAAGCTTTAATAATAAGAAAAAATTTTAATTTCTATTTATCATTGTATATTTTTATAATTCTATAATGTTTTCTTGGAAGTTAATAGAAATTCTGGATTTTAAGGATTATTCTTAATTTTATTATCTTTTAATACTTGAATTGTTATTTTAAACAATTGAAATGTCTTAAATAGACCAAAATTCTATAATTTTAAAATATCAATTTGTTAAATTCTTATTATTTTCGAAAATGTGATTATTATATAATAATTTTCAAATTTTGAGAGGCTATCTTTAGTTAAAGATCTTTTGAAGTCAGAATTTACAGCAGTATTGATTGAAATATCTGAAAGGAATTGAATTAAGAAATAGATTAATTAAAAAGATTTAATAATAGAATAAATATATTGAAAATTATATGAATGCATAAACTTTCAATTATAAATTCCTGATTAAACTTTTTGAATTTATGGTTGATTATTGATTTTATTTTATTAAGTTTCCAATGATTTAAATTAATACATGGCATTAGGAGGAGGATATTCTTATATTATTCTTTTTTAACTATTTGGAACTCTTTTGTATTATTATTCATTCTATTCTTATCTTTCTTCTTCATTCATCAAATCTTCGTTTGCATCACCAATTTTTGCAAGCTTTTCCTCCTGTTTTTATCTTACTATTAAGTATTCTGCTTGCTATTTTTTCTTATCAATTTATTTTTTATCAAGGTCATTTTAATCTATAAGACTGTTATTTTTATTAATAGTTTCCTCAAGCTGTTTTAAAGTCTTTTTTCTACGCTGAATATCATTTGTAAGCAAAGTTTTTTCTTTCTTCATTTGTTCATAATCTTAAATAAAATATGAATCAATAGATTTTTACCTTGTACTTTTAATTGTACTTCATCTTCTCTACCCTCAGTTTACAATTTTTCAATCTATTTATCTAATCTCCCAAGCTCATCATTTAATTTTCCTACTTGTCTTTCCTTTATTTTCAAATCTTGCTTAATTTTTTCTATTTTAGACCTTGTAGATGCACAGCCCATTATTTAATATTTAATTATTTGTTATTTTTCATATAAATGTAAATCTAAATTTTATTCTATTTCAGAGATAATTAAAAATTTTCGAAATTTTTTCAAATGGAACATTAGACAATACTAGACGTAATTTAAATTGATATAATACAAAAAAACTAAATCCTAATCATCCTTATTGCATTCTTCTTTTATTTTGTATAGCATGATTTTGAAATATTTTCTTAGATTTAAAGTAAATGAATTTATAGCTTTTAGTTGAAGAAAAGCATTACGAACATACATTTGTATTCGAAAACCTTGAAATTATAAGGAAAACATTTATCAATAAATTTAATTAAACTATTCTTTTTTTTTAATTTGTAAATCTTCTTTTATAATATTGTTATACATCAAATATGAAAAATCTTCTAACATTAATGTTTTTTCTAAATTCCATCTGCTTTTTAGGTATTTTTACATGAGAAAAAATTAAAAACAAGGGCAAACAAGATAAAATTATAATTATTAAGAATTCAATAATATAGCAGATTGTATTAAAGACGATACTGTAATTTTGCTTGTTAATTCAAAATCAAAATTTCCCTTACTATTAATATATTTAATTAAATATAAGATTTTTAAATTAAATGTGAGAATTAATCATTTATTTTTCAATAAAATATATTTATGAAAAATTATGCATATTTTTATTCAAAATAAAGAAAAAATATCGTTTAAATTCTAAAGTTAATATATTATTCAGCCTCTTACTTACTCAATTATTTGTTAAATTTTTATTAAATCATTCATAATTCATCATATTTGTTTTAATCAATCCTTTATTTTCAATAATATATATTAAATACAATTTTTTATCAAAACACTCGTGTATGATGCGATAATTCCTCCAAAGTTTTAAGATTCAGAATTATGGCAATAATTAATTAGTGCCTTGGTGATTATTGTATTATATAACTCTGAAATTCTTGCAGGCAAAATATTTGGGCTTTAGGATCTAATTGTTTATATTGTGTAGGTTTAATAAAAGAGACATTCCAAGAAATAAAATTGAGGATTATATTTATGTTAAGATTGTGACGACGCTCTAATATACACTGCTGAGACTTTTAGGTAGTGTCAAATCCTCAAGCTCAGTGGAGTTCTATTAGAACTAAACTTATTCATTTTTTATCTTCAATTTTGTATTTTATTAAGATTAATTTTAAAAACTTATTCTTAATACAAAATTAAACAATAAAAGTTTTCAAGTTTAATCAATAATTTTTTGTATTTTTAATTATATAAGATATATTTTTAAGACTTATTTTTAAAACGTCCTTTTATGTTGTTAATACAAAATCACAAATAAAATTTTTGAGATGTAATCAATAACAGTTTTCTTTTTCATTTTATTAAGAATTATTTTTAAAACTTCTTTTTGAAAAAGTTTTATATTCTTTAGACAAATTTAATCAATAGTATTTAGAATTTTTTTTATTTTATTAAGATTTATTTTTAAGTGTTTTATATTATTTATATTAAATTAATAAAATGTATGTTTAATGAACTTAATCAAATATAATTTATAGTTTTTTCATTTTTTTTATTGTTAATTTATTCGGTTTTATAAAAGTGCTTAATAATCTTTATACAAAATTAATTTAAAGTATTTTTTATTTTTTATAATTTTTA